>MU228374.1:2820337-2870592 GCA_018584345.1 Thuja plicata | reverse complement strand
CCTTTTGATCTCAACCGTTCATCTCCCCATCTCTGGGATTGATCTCAACCGTTCATATCATCACCAATTCCTATATAATAAACCCTTCATAACCATTTGAAGGGTCTAGGATTTCAAGCTCTCGTGCACCATTACTCTGTCAATTTGGTTCTAGCATTCAAGCCATCTTGCGACCACACACACACATTTCAAATTGTCAAATTCTCGAAGCTTCTCAAGTCACAGACACTGCCCCGCTAATACTGAGCATCAAGAACAACGTTTCGGAAGGAGTAGAGAGAAACAATAGAAGCTTCAAGTATCGTGGGGTTTTCATTTATTTGTCTTCCTTTCTCTTGCTTGTACATTTTATTGCTCATGTTTCTGTTATTCGTTTAGTAGTCATTATATACTTGATTTGCATTCATTTGTGAAACCTTTGCTACTAACCCTCGCCTTTGGAAAGCTATTGGGAATCGAAAGAGAGGCGTACAAGAGTAAATAAAAGAGAGAAAATCCAAATGGCTCTCTGGCGGCAGCCAGAGAGCCATACATTTGTAAATGCAGAAAGAATGTAAATGGAGTTTTTTATTTATTGTAAATGGTTTTGAGTTGTTCTCTCTCAAATGTAAATGATTAATGGATTTGGTTTTGCTCATGGTAATCAGTTTCATATTTGGTTATTAGCTAGTTATTAGAATGTTTCTAAGTTTTCAGGTTTTACTAAAAGAATCTCAGTGATAAGTATCAGATTCTTAAGTTTAATAAAAAATGATAAGGATTATGCTTTGCTTATGGTTTTGGTTTTCAACAGTCTCGAATGGGATGATAAAATGGTTTATGGTGAAAGAAAAATGATGCAAAACGCCGAGTGTTAGTTCTTGGTTGGATGTAGGTTGAAAATGGTTTCAAGAAACCGTTACATGCAAGTTTGGTTGATGGTGAGCCAAGCCATAGAGAAGGGTGGCAGGCTTTGTGAACACTCATGTGACTAGTAACCATACCCGTGAGCTCTATGTGCAGAGATAAGTGTTTTGAGAATGACCGAATGACATTATTTATCATTCCCAGGCAATAGTCGACGAGCCCATGTCTTGTGCTCCACATTTGAAAATGGAAAAGGTGGAAAAGCATGGTTGTTTTATGGTGAATTCTACCTCAGTTCATAGAAGGCCCGTACGGTATGATAATCAATAGAGGAAGAGATGAAGACATTAAGAGGTCGTTCTTAAACTATTGGGCGACAGTCGAGAAGTCATTGAATTCTAAGTTCAACATTGGGAAATAGAGGAAAGGTGGCAAGAAGAGCAACGGTATTTTGGTGGAAGAAAGGTGGCGGCCAAGAGTGCTCTGTTTGACCCATGAGATGGTGGGTGCACTCTCGGTCCATGGGAGACCGTATGGTATGGAAATAAACCATAAAGGTCAATCAGATATGAGTGAGTTCAATGTCGTGATTTATAATGGAGATTAGTATTATGTTGATACTATTATATTGGGTTGGCGTTGTTATTACCAGAGTACTGAAGAATGGTGAGTTTTTATGTAATGATGACTGTGAAGTCTAAGATGAAGTTGAGATTATGGAATTAATGAAAGAATGTGAGCCTCTAGTGAATTTATAAGAAGGAAAGATAGCAAAAATTACAAATTTGAAGACCACATCAATTTCCTCTACATCATAATAGTATTAGAGCTCAAAAGGTTCTGAGCGTGTAGATGGGATCTACACCAGGGTATTGTAATTATTTCAGATTCTTGTTATGAACTTTTGGTTGCAGATTGGTGCCAGTTCATTTAGCTATAGTGGGTGGATAGGGAGGTCTACCAAAGGCCATAGGATGGTCTTGTGTGTCACCAATAGACTGGGGAGAGAGGCATGAAGGAATCCCAGGTGAGGGACAAAGGTTGTTGTAGCAGCATGGAGGAGTGGACTATGGAATGGGAAGCACCATGGAGGCAGCTATATAAACTCCATAGATGGGAGTTAGTTGATAGTGAAAGAGAGGAAGAAATAGAGGTGTCGATGCAGTGATGAAGACGAGGTCAAAGATTCGTTTGCAGTCTCACCAAGGCGTTTCCATGGGGCATGGAAACATTTGAAGTCTGGAAGTATGGTGTAGAGGCACCCACAAAAGAAATAATTTTCCATCATTATGGTTTAGCACAAATATAAGCATGAAACTTGAAATTGGTGAAGGACCTGAAAGAGTTAATATCCTATCATTATTATCTAAATTTATGCACACGTTTAATTCAATGGGTGAAGAATCATTAAAACCGATGAAAAATGTGTAACCAAACTAAGCAAGAAATGGTTTGTAACCATCAAGAGGGTCTTTAGATAGACATCTCATTATCTAATAGAGAGAGAGTCGAGAAAGTAAAAAAATAGGAGTTGGGATAGAGAGTAAATAAAAGAGAGAAAATCCAAACGACTCTCTGGCGGCAGCCAGAGAGCCATACATTTGTAAATGCAGAAAGAATGTTAATGGAGTTCTTTGTTTATCATAAATGGTTTTGAGTTGTTCTCTCTCAAATGTCAATTCTTAATGGAGTTGGTTTTGCTCATGGTAATCGGTTTCATATTTTGTTATTAGCTGGTTATTAGAATATTTCTAAGTTTTCAGGTTTTACTAAAAGAATCTCAGTGATAAGTATCAGATTCTTAAGTTTAATAAATAATGATAAGGATTATGCTTTGCTTATGGTTTTAGTTTTCAACAGTCCCGAATGGGATGATAAAACAGTTTATGGTGAAAGCAAAATGATGCAAAACGCCGAGTGTTAGTTCTTGGTTGGATGTAGGTTGAAAACGGTTTCAAGAAACTGTTACATGCAAGTTCGGTTGATGATGAGCCAAGTCATAGAGACAGGTGGAAGTCTTTGTGAACACTCACATGACCAATAACCATACTCACGAGCTCTATGTGCAGAGATAAGTGTTTTGAGAATGACCGAATGACATTATTTATCATTCCTAGGCAATAGTCAATGAGCCCATGTCTTGTGCTCCGCATTTGAAAATGGAAAAGGTGGAAAAGCATGGTTTTTTTATGGTGAATTCCACCTCAGTCCGTAGAAGGCTCGTACGGTATGATAATCAGTAGAAGAAGAGCTGAAGACATTAAGAGGTTGTTCTTAAACTATTGGGCGACAATCGAGAAATCATTGAATGTTGAGTTCAACATTGGGAAATAGAGGAAAGGTGGCAGGAAGAGCAGTGGTCTTTTGGTGGAAGAAAGGTGGCGGATAAGAGTGCTCTTTCGACCCGCGAGATGGTGGGTGCACTCTTGGTCCATGGGAGACCGTATGGTATGGAAATAAACCACGAAGGTGAATCAGCTATGGGTGAGTTCGATGCCATGATTTATAATGGAGATTAGTATTATGTTGATACTATTATATTGAGTTGGCATTGTTATTAGCAGAGTACTAAAGAATGGTGAGTTTTTATGTAATGATGACTATGAAGTCTAAGATGAATTTGAGATTATGGAATTAATGAAAGAATGTGAGCCTCTAGTGAATATATAAGAAGGAAAGATAACCAAAATTTTAGATTTGAAGACCACGTCGATTTCCTCTGCATCACATATCCCTATCACTTTTGATCCACAAGCACATAAAATACGTGATTCATTCCTTGGCCTTATCTAACTATTTGAGATCTTGGTAGGTTTGGCGTTTTTCTCACCCAAAAGAGGGGAGAGCATATTCCTACTACCTCAATCCACAAGCACAAAAGGTCATTTTTAAATTAATCTATGTGTTTTGAAAAGGAATATAGCAAAATCAATTTCAATGAAAGGAAATGCCACACATAGGATTTCAAGGATTTAGAGAGTGTGCACCTTTAGCATTTTTTTAGCAATGTATCAATTTTCAAGCGATTTTGGCAACAAGTTAGAAATTCTTTTCTTCAATTCCTTTTTAGATCTAAATATTGGGATTTACTTGACAATTTTCCTCAATTTTGTGCCCCCTAGCACCTGCAAATAGCCAAAAAGTTGATTAGGCCTCATAAATCTGAAAAACTCTTTGTTTAAGTAAATGCTACAAAACAGAGTTCATATGTTACAAAACTCTTTGAAAATGCTACAAAACAAAGTTCATATGCTGCAATTTTTTTTGTAAATGCTATGAAACTCTCAAATGCAACAAAATTTCATTCAAATGTGATTGAATTTATATCAAATGTGACATAAAAACAATCAAATTCATTGTTCTTTTGATCAAATGCGATGAACATTAGCTCAAATGTGATCCTCTATCAAACTGCAAAAATCTTGCAAGCAAAATTCCAAAAGTTAACTACAAATTGCAAGATTTAAATGTGACATTATTTTGTTCAAATTATACATTCTTTAGTTCAAATTCTATGTTCTTTTGTTTAAATTTGATGTTATTTTGTTCAAATGCGATGTTCTTTTGTTCAAATTCTATGTTCTTTTGTTCAAATGCGATGTTCTTTTATTCAAATGCTATGTTTTGCACTTCAAATGAGACGTTTTGAGCTTCAAATTAGATGTTCTTTGCTTCAAATGAGATGTTCTATGCTTCAAATGAGATGTTCTGCAATTCAAATGAGACATTCTGTGGAATTTTGGAGACCTGCAAGTTAAATATGCAACAAAAATTCACTCAAACATGTTAGAATTGTAGGGTGTGGGCCCCAAAGTGGGCGTCATTTGTGTGTGTGTGTATTTAATGTAATAAAAACCTATATAAGACATTAATATGAGAAATCAAATCAATGAAGATAAATCACTAGTTAAAAGCATGAATTGAAAGACTCATGAGTGTCCTATCACTCACTATTCCTAAGGACTTGTTGATAGCCCTTAGTTGTAATTTGATTCACAAGTGACACTTAGGAAATGAGAAATTAATACTATGATCATGATCTAATGCTAAGGTGAGTATAAATTTTAAGCTAAAATGATGAACATTAATATGCAATGATATTTCTCCATTATAACAATGGTCATGATGAAATCAACTGCACAAACTAGCATGATATACTTGCTAAATGATGATGGATGCAAAAACTAGTATAATGTGGATGCTTGAATAATAATGGATCGTTTACTCTATGAATGCATCCTATTTATAGGATTTCTCAAGGTATTGGGATGAGTTTTATTAACTATGATCAAGGTATGGTTTGAGTTAGGGGTTGATGATGTGTCCAAAATTGATGGTCAAGATTTCCTTACGAGATTGGATGGTCAAGATAGCATAGACTTGGAGTGATCCATGTGAGCTTAAAGATTATATCTCATTGGTTGATTTTTTTGTCATGTAGTGGTAGGTGAGATATTTTAGGAGGGAATTAATTAAATTAGCCATGTGTGTTGAGTGAATGTGTTGGATTTCATTAATTAAATATGAGTATATAATCAAATGTTGAATTCAATTACATAGTTAGATGATTTTTTTGATTTAATTAATCCAATGACATGAATTTAATTATGTTTTTCTCTTTGACCATTTTTAAGCGTATACAAATTGATAACCTAATGACCTAATAGCCTAAAGATATAGGTAATTTTATTCCCTTAACGTATTGAGGATGGTTTTCATTGTATTTCATTTTCTCGTGGTATGCGCATATGTGATTGCCAAATGGCCTAATATTCCCAAGGAGGTGTATAGATAGTCTTTTTTAGGGTTGTTGTATTATGACACCTATCTATTTCTGTTGATTTACCCTCCAAACAATTAAGTGTATAAAGTGAATACACTAATTTTCTTGGGAACAATAAAATTTTAAAATCATTACCTCACAAATTTGACCAAATGTTGCTATCGGGAGAAGACCTATATAGGGTTTGTAGCATTTTTGGATTTTAATTTTTGACTTTGTACATGTAGGTATCAGGAGGGACACCAATTTGTAGGCATGCAAAAGTGACTATTTTTGGAGCCCATGATGTCTCAAAGATGGAATTTAAATCATACTTTGGTGCCAACTCCAATAGTATTACATCTACTCTTCACCCACCTACCATAAATGTGGTAGCTCTCTATTTTCCCATTGTAGTTTTTGTGGATAATATATCTTTCCTAAGAATTGCACTCACTATGAAGGTATCAATCAACTACACAAATGTAGCCAGACAACTAGTTGCTTTCATGCTTAGTAAAAAATATTTGGAGATGTATCAAAAATCTAGGTTTAGTCACCACCATCCATAATTATCTTTTATCTATACAAACCTATAAGATAACATTCTCACATTTAATCCAAGATATGAAAGTGTTGAAGAGAAAATCCCCTCTCATTGATCTTTTCTTTAACCCTCTATTGTTTTATTGATGAACCTTTTTCAACTCACTTGATGACAACCCTAACCTTGTAAGTGAGATTCAACTCTAGGAAGTGGAGCAATGATTTTGGGACACAAGACTTCACAATTGCCAAAACAAAGGCACAAAGACAAAATTAAACGTATCAATCCATAACAAGGATTGAAGACAAAATAAAAGGCATAGAATCACAATAAGGCATGAAGCCATGATAAGACAAAAAGTGACAAAATGGGGAATTTATTCAAGATATAGTAATAGTAGGTATAATGTGTAAGTAAGAATGACAATGCTACTAATTTGATAATGTAATCATGTACATGAAGTATAAGTATTCACCAATGAATGTGTGATATATAAGAGTGTAAAGTCATATCACAGTCCTAGTGTGATTATATAGAAAAGTAATTTTTATGTGCAACGGAGAAAACATGTTTTTCCCCCAAGGTAAAAGTAATTCTAAAATAATGTATATGAAAAATGCAAATGTGCAAAGGGGATTTTTGTTGCAAGAAGAGAAAGGTAGATAAGAGGCGATGACACTTTAAAGATGAAGTGTAAAGATCGGATGATTTACAGGGGTGTTTGGATGCTTTAGGGGTCATTAATATCCAGAAAGGTAAGACAAGTTTGAAGACTATCAAATGCTAAAAGGGTGTGTATTTTATTGGCTAGCCTAGGGTTTCAAGTGAGTATTTTTTTTGTTTCTCCTATGTTCTCATTTCCCTTGTCTATGGCTCCACTCCTCGTCGAGGGATGTAGAAATAATAAAAATCCCTTCCGTGTTAGCTCAATTTTTTTAAAACTCCCAGGTTATTTTGGAAATCCTTTATCCTCTACCAAATCAACCTTTTTTAGAATCTTCCCTTCCAAATGTTGCACAAGTTGGTATAAAATTATGCTTTATAGGGGACTTTGAGATGTGTTTGGTAGATAATTTATTTTAGAATTTCACTTGTCTAATTCATGCATTGAGGAAGTTTCAAATGGGTTGCAGAATATACCTCTCATTGTTCATTGTTTGAGAAGTATGCCTTTGATTAATCAATTTTTTGAGTGGATGAAGGCAACTTGGAGTAACCTTTCCACTCTTGACATTGAGATTCTCAATTTTGGGTTTTTCCTGCTTAGATTCACTTCTTTGGAGGATTAATTTTTTGTAAAGTTGAATGACCCTTGGTTCTATGGCCAGTCAAGTTTCTTCTTTTCTAATTGGTCTCCCTTATTTGATCATGCGAGTGAAAATATCACATATGTCCCCATCTAGATTAGAGTGTATAACATTCCTTAAATGATATTTTGTGCTTAATCTCCTTAACATATGGTTAATCTAATTGGTTCATTTGGGAAGATGAATATAATTTTCCCATAAAATAGATACACAAGGGTTTGTACTATCATTGATATATCCAAACCAATGCACCATTTGTTCTTGACTTATTTTTCTCATGGCACATGGACTTAATTCCTTAACTATGAAGGTCTCCCCTTTAGGTGTTTTCATTGCAATATGATTGGGAACAAGTTTGTTGGTTGTTCTTATCTTAGGTCTTTCACTTCAAGAAGATTAAACAAAACAATGGCTCAATAAGTTAGGCACCCCTGATTTGGTTAAATCATGGTAAGTTTATGCATACTCATGAGGACCTATTGTTGGCTCCTTCTTTGGAGGACCTGCCTGTGGTCTCCTCCCTTGTGGAGTAGCCCTCATTTTTGCCCATGGATGCTCCCATAGATCCTCATTCTCAAGTAATTTTAGACCCTCCTCTTGTGCAACCTTTTGAGGTGGCTTGAAATAGTTTTATTTTTGTAGGTTAGTTTCCCTTCTTGGATGATTTGGCTGAGGATTATTCTAATTTTTTGGATCTAGATGATGTGATTATGCATAACCAAAATTTACAATATTATTTCCAACCATAAATTTCCCAAAAATAAGGAAGTACATCAATCAAAAGTAGAGAATATTTGTGTTGAAGGCAAAGAGATAGTTGATACAGGCACTTTGTGGACCATAGATGGCCTCCTCACTAGAAGCACGATGAATGGGTTAGCTCAAAAGGCTAAATGGGTTTTCATTGTTGGATTTGTTTTCCACCATTATCCTATAATAGATAACCAATATGAGACACATTATCATGGGTTGAACTATGTCATACAGTGGGATAACACGTCGTGTTTCCCAATAATTATTGCTGACACATTGTTTTATACATGTAGACATCTAAAAATGTCCCTTCTACTTCTAATCAATTTATCCTTTTATTAACTAAATCTTATTAACACCTGACTATATAGTTAATTTTAATTAATTAATTATATTTATCCTTTTCTTCTATATAGTTAATCAAAATTATTTAATTAATTATATTTATTATTCCTATTTAGTCCCTAATGTATTTGATTTTTATTCAAAGACATTGTACCCCTTTCATACCCTTTATTTGAATAAATTTATTATTCAAATCTTAATCCCTTGATTTAATGAAATCCTATTTGATTAAATCCTAAGCCTAGCCTAAATCCCTAACCTACACCCATCACCATCATCCATAAACCCACTCCTATAGTTAATCCTAGATTAACTAAGCTAATTTTGTGATTCCTACAAATATTAGTGTCCTAATGTTTCTCACACGTGTGAGAAACCTTTCCCAAGGTGGCTAACCACCTTCCTTGAATACTCGCCTATATTCTTACAAGGTTGTCTCCTTTCCCCACTAGGATTTTCTCACACATGTGTGATAAACCTTGAGCCTTTCAACTCTTCCACTTTTTCCCCTCTCTTAAATGGTCCATCACTTTCAAAGGTTGTTCACACATGTGTGAGAAACTTATGTCCTTTGCATGACCAACTAAATTGCTTGTGAGGCTCTTATATGGCTTCAACATTGGATCCACCTCATCAATCTTGTTCCATCCTAGCCCTTGATTAGAATTTGAATCCTAGCCATCAATTTCCTTCCATTTCCTATAAAAAGGAGCCTCTTCCAATGCATTTCATCCATCTTTTGCATGTAGAGTTGTAATGTTAGTTTGTTGAACCATTTTAATGTTATCTCACAGTGTTATTTCTAGTTTAATCTTAGATTCATATCTCACTTAACTACTAATATTGTCACATGTCATCTTAGAATCCATTTGCACTCATTTTAGCATAATACCTTGCATCTAGTTTCATCATCTTCATCTTGGTATTTTTATTATCTATTTTTTCACTATCTTATCATCATTCTCCATTTTAGTTTGCATTATAGCTTCACTTGAATCATCTAAGCTAGCCTTGCATCTATTGGGGAATTTATAAACATGTTTGGAGATTATATCCACATTCTCCACTAAATAAAAAATTAAATGGAATGAGGGTGCTTCCATTTAAGCTCATCAGAGGTATGTGTTTGTCTTTGTGTATGTCATTATTTTAACTAACTTGTTTGTCTTTTTTGAGCTTGACTACACAGATAGACTTGCACGTATATAATATGAAAGCTAGTTGTTAACAGGTCATGTTATCCTACTAAGGTTTTTTGGCCCTCTACATGATGGCCTAGGGACATAACTTATTTGCATGTGGGTTTATGTCGCCTTAGCTAGGTCCTCCTAGTATTTTCTCATTGGCTTGCTAGAGTTCCTTTTTTTGCCTTGCCAAGCTTTTGAGTTCCTTTTATGCATCCACGTCAACTTTTGTGCCCCTATTTTGGTCTCGCATTAGCTCACTGGGATTTATCTCATGCTTTGTTTATCCCCCCAGTATCTTTGGTTGGCCGATGTGGCTTCTAGCTGTTGAGGTGAGCTACTTTTTGGCTTGTTGAGACTCTTTTGTGTTCCACTAAGCTCCTGAGTGATGATAACAACAACTTTCTAGGATAATGTGGCTTGTGTTTTTAGTTCAAATGATGCAGCTCGTTGGCTCATTGAGGGTTTTTTTTAATTACAGTGACCTCTTGAGTTGTAACATGCATGATCTTAAATACCAACCATTCAATCTAATGAAGATATTCATCGGTGATTCTATTTCAAACATGCATTGGGGCTTTTCTTTTCTATATCCAATCACTCATTCATGCACTAGGGATCTTCATCAAAGATCAACATTAAAACTAGTGGCCCGAGTTTATTTTTTTCAACAAGACAAGTGATGTTTGCGGGTGTGTGGGGTTGTGATAACATGTCATGTTTGTTGTTTTGACGCTTTTTTTGTCAGTGACATGATTTGACTATTCGTGGCCATGACATGGTACAAGGAATAAAAAATCAATGTAGAAGTACTTATTTGGCTCTGTAATCATGATGTCAGTTCATCTCCATACCCATTTACTACTTGGTGTTGGGTATGGGATTTTTCTTTTTTTACTGTAAGGATGCATTCATTGGCCCTGTTCCCTCACTTCATAAACCAAGTTACAATAAAAAATTAGATTTAGATATGATATTTATTTATTTTACCTTCTGTAACCTAACTCCAGTTAGTTATGGGTTTGAACTCAAGTGCAAAATATGAGTTATGCTTGATCTATAAAACTAATTTATGTATATTTTTATAGGTTCTCTTATGGTTCTCTTGCAGTAGCTTATGCTCTGCAATTGTAATTTTCCTTTACCTCACATTAATAAAAATCAATGTTTTTACCTTTTCTCACATTCAATAGTTTTGTGCATCTCCTTGCCTTGTGTTGAATGCTTCTTTTTTGTTTTTCAAGTGTGTATGTCGTGTTTAACATGCCCATGAATATTGTAATATGAATATGTCTTTCCTTGCAATATTTCATTAGTTCTTACCTACATATGAGTTCTTGGATGGTGGATTATAGTTAAGATTTGTGTAGTTTTTGAGGCCTTATTAATGATTTTTGTACAGTTATAGGCAGGGAGAAACCACATTCAATCTAGTGCATCACCCCTTTAATTTTTTGCAATCCCTCCTCCCTTTTCCCTGAAATTTGTTAGTTTAGGTGTACCCTGATTAGAAGGAAGTCGACATTCTTTGGAGATTCAACCTAACATACACACAGTCCCACACTTGGAGGTTGATTCAATATTTCAAAAGGTTCCTTGGGGTTCATAACCCAATCATGGGTGTAAACTTTTTTGATAAAAAGTTTGTTTCTTGAAAGTTATTGATATGTTTGTCTTTTTAGTTGTAGAAGCTTGTTCCCCTAGTTGGTCTCCTTGCCTTGAGCTCTTCTTTGGTTTCTAAGTTCTGCATAGGATCCTCTAGTCAGTTTGGAAATTTTTTGTGCTCCCCATTCACGGTCTAAAGTAGTTTTTTTTATTATTTATTTTTTCATTTATTGGGAGTGGGCCCCAATCCCATAATCTAATGATAAAAAATAGTAATTCTAGGAAACTGATATGATAGTGTATGAAAAAATTAGAAATCTCTACAAGCGTGATATAGTAAGGATAAATGCAATAAGTACCTATAAAAAGTAACATGTGCCAATATAAGATTAATATAATAGTGTGAGAATGAAAGTATAGTCTATAATAAGCATGATGCATCAATGTATAGCCCGATATATCAAAGTAGGATCTATATACAAGCTTAGTAAGCACATTGATACAAAATATGAGATCAATGTGTAATATCTAAGAGGCATGGTATAGTAATAGAGGACCAACTTAAATCATGATCATAAGTAAAGTAAAAGAAAAGAAGTTAAAGGAGATAGTGAAATGTAAACATAGACAAAAGATTAAAGGATAGGGGAAAAAAAGTAGTTCAAACCCAATTAAGAAGTTAAATGGAGTTAAAAATGAAGTAAGCAAGACACAGATAAATGGTGAAGGGAAAATAAAAACAATAAATGCTCACCATGTGGAAGGTGATAAACTTGTAACTAAAAGTAAATATTGAAATAAGTGTAAAAGGTACGGTTTCCATCATGGCATAATAAATAGAATGAGCGAGTGAGATCAAACAAGAGAAAATACCAAATCATATCTAACATATAGGTGTGTATAAATATATGCTAAATAAATGCTCATAAATCATTGAAATTATTATTGTATATGACCTTTGGAACCTCTATCTTAGGCTCATCCATTAGATTATCATTGTTCCAAAAGTTATTGTCCAATTTATCTCCCTTTTGTTTACCTTTTCTTGCATTTTCAAATATATTTTCTTATTGATCTACCATGACTAGTGATAGCATGTGGCCAATAGGTTTAAACTTAGACATTTTTTTTATTACACATTCTTACTCCTAAACTCATGGTTGTGGTTGAATGATAGGCATTTGATGCACCATAAATTATTTCTTTGGGTTCCACACAATTTTGTGTGCATGAAATTCAATTTTTGGTGTTTTCTTTTACTTCTTGTATATCTTTTTTGGGTTCATTTTTTTTATGTTTTATTGATTTTTATATTTGATACATGTATATTGTGTTGCTCATAAGAATTATTAGGAATCATGAATATATAAAAACCTTTGTGAAACAATATTATTTTGAATCGTAACTTGAGGCTCTTTTGATGTTGAAAAAAATTATTCAAACTTTTTTGAGCCATTTATAACTTATCAAAATTTATGTTTCATTACCTATTATGATGTTAGGATTTCTCTCATAAGGTGTATCTTGTGGATTTTACACAATGTGTTTAATGCAAGGTTGCTAGCATCGATAATTGATTAGTAACAAGCCCTCTCAATTGAACCACATTTCCTTCATGTAAAATTTTAACACATTGATACAAAATGCAAGGAATGACTCTACATTGCTCAATTTGTGGCATCTTAATTAATGCACCAAATTTATTAGAAGGTGGTATCAAGTGACAAAAGCAATTAAACTTGTAGGTTCAACTCTGAAGATATAATGATGCATCCTAATGTGCTCATTATTTTTTGATACGTCATTCTCAATGAAACCATAGAATGTAAGATTCTAAATGTGTTAAAAAATGGTTCTTCCATACAAATGTTATATTTGTAAAGTATGATCAATAAGAAACTTTATGATAAATAAATGAAATCCTCTAGCATATAATAAAGCGTAATATGAGACTATTTTTATATCTTTTTCATTTAGCATAAACCTCTATTTTTCTAATAACTACAAACTTTTCATTGAAATCATGATACTTTCCTAAGTGCTAAGACTATTTGATAAGTACTAAGATTTTTACTTGTAGAAGTTATAAATAATATGTATGCACATAATTATATATATAAATGTGATGAAATTATATGATTATTCTTATTGATTTTTTCTATGAATTGACATGTTATTATAACAAAAGTTGACAGGACATTATGCAAATCTCATGTAGTTGGGCAATTGCCTAAATAAAAAAATGTTCATGTAGCTAAGAGGCACAAAGTGAAGAATGAAATTCAAGTATTGTAGTGGTCATCCAACAACACCATAAGATTCATATCTATAGAAGAAATATTTATCTCATTGGATACTTCATAATCATTGCATTTTCATGACGATTATGTAAGTTCTTCTTTGTGACTGGTTATACAATTCTTTTTAGGAATGTATTTTATTTTATGCTTCCTATATTCTATTCTATATTTTAGGAATGAGTATAAGCTTAGGATTATTTTGTTAGATCAATTAAGTTTATAATTTTATTGCGAAAGAAGAGCCACAGGTCCATAGCTCTTGTAGGAGAATTTTGTTTTGAACAATATATCATTTTTCAATATTTGTTTGACTACATGAATGAATGTGTGAGTGTATGAGGAGATCTTGATTGTATCAACTTCATTCAACAATTAGTATAGGATTACACATACCAAGGTCAAGACCCACTTGTGGTAAGGTGCTACTCAATACTCCGCTTAGTATTTCTATAATTTGATTTGATAGTTAGTTGATTTAGTATTTTAATGATTTAATTGATAGCTTGCAACACAACTTCATATTTATTAATTTAAAATAACAAATAGTTGAACTATCTCATGGGAATATGTCTCATATTGATTTTTTAATTTGTTGGTAAACAGATTTGTCATTGCGATTGTTTCTTTGAAACTAACCCTGTTTGTCGTGTGAGCAGTTCAACCGTGCAAATAGTTGGAAAGATAGCAATATTCCTTTGTGTTTGAGATGGGAATTTCCCTCGTATGATGAGGTCATTTAATATTTTTGTGCAATTTTAATTAGTAAGTAAAAAAAAGGAGAAAATATTAAACTAAAAGGGAATGAATAACATAAAACCTAAGGAAGACATACAAAAACCAATAGGATTTCACTAATGATAATAATTACAAAGGGGTTTTAGCACAAAAATATCTTTAGAAGTGTAATGAAAATGAAGTAAGGATGTTGAATCTCAACTTACGAAGAGATAAACTCCTCCAACACATTTAGACTAAGATACCAAAGTCTACATGTGTGTCATTACATCAATTGCACAAACTATAAATATTTTAATGGATAAATCATGATTTGCATAGTGAGATAGAAGGATTACCAAATTAACATACGAGAGATTGGTAATAATAACATAAGACATCCAAAACATACGATTCAAATGATTCCTTTATAATCTTTATTAAAATATACAAGTTCATAAACCATTCTATACAATGTGTGAACTTATAAGTTCTCCAAATGTTTCTCTCTAAAATTATCCAATGTTTTCCCCTTGTAAGATTCCCCCCTTTACATTACAATTTGCCTTGTATTTCTAGGCTCACAAATAAACATCCTTGTAACTACCATATTTTCTAGGTTAGTAACTAACTTAATTTTTTACAAATTGAATGACGTTATTAACCTTACAATTTTTGCGCAAAAAGAGTCAACTACTTAACTTTAACTAAAAGTGAAAAAGTCACTATTTATATTAATATAACTTGAAACTTATACATTTTGAGAATAAAGTCAAAAAAATGATCTTGACGAAGTAGCCATTGAGTCTTCTCTCGATCTAATAGTTACTAATTTACCAATAATTTTACTTTCAGGCACATACACCCCAACTACATTTGATAACCATCCTTTCCTTTCAAAAATTTGTGTTCCTTCCAAGTAGAATAACTTGGGTTACCCATGGGAACATAGAATCTCCACCTTTTGTGGCCATAAAAAATAAATTTGTATTTTCCAATTTTGAATAAAATTCATTGAAATTTTCACAAGCTACCCTCACATTTTCTCTATTTATTGGTTCTAACTCCTTTTCGGGTTAATTTAATGTCATTTTCACAATCCAATCTACTTTTTATACTAAACTACACCTTAGCACCATGAAGATATTTTCAGAAGATGTTCAAGGCTTGTCACTATTTATATTGGGAACCTGTGTATGGTACACATCACAAGACAAACTATGTGCAACGTTATATTTCCCTACACTTGTCAATCCTATAGGATTCTTGTAAAACACAAATATATCTAACTCATGAAATCCATTTAATAAAGTCATGATTGCATTTAATTATCAATAATGATAACATGTTGACCAACATAATTTCCCTCCTCGATTATGGATAGACCATTGATCACTTTCACAAACCTTAATGCGGAATTTAATTGGCTCATACCATACTAATTGATTGGATAATTTTCAAGCACCACAAAATAAGAAAGTTTATTACACAACTCCAATAATTCTCATACCCTTTTTTCTTGGTATTATAGCATACATTCCAGTGGATTTCATCTTCGTCACTTTCCTTAATCTCATCATCTTCAAATGACAAACCACCTCCATTTTATTGAATGTTTCTAAAGTCCTTCCAAAAAAATCATTATGTGAATATATTATGATATGATATGTGGTGGAGGCATTAAGAAAGAATGTAAAATTTAATGTTGCAGTTGTCGTTTGAATTTACTCGGTAATTTATGAATCCTTTCTAACTATACAGTGGAAAATAGGGATCACCTAGTAGGATCTAAGATCTCCCCAAATTCACACTGCACATTAGAATATGAAGCCACCTCAAGTCAAATTGGATCAACACCACAAGAAAGGATAGAGTGATTCCAATTCCAGATTCGGATCTTAGGGGCTTGTATTCTTTTTGTTTCTTGTAAATTGAGAGAAGATAAATCAAAGTTACTAAAATTTGAAAATGGAAATGCTAAAGAGGAAAATGAAGACGAAATGTGTGTACCTTGGAAGAAACAAGGAGATGTTATTTTGTTGTTGTTTTTTTTTACTGTTGGGATCTCAAAAACACATGTACTTTCATACCTAGGCCTTGTAACATGTCTGAGACATGTTCTAAAAGTTTGAACTTATTTTTGAGGGTGCATAAAATTTGGAATAATTAATACCTAATGAATGTGTCCCAAATTTTACAGAGATTTATATCAGGGTCTGCAGAGTCCAGATCTGAAAACATAACTTCCTGGCCTGTACCTACACACAAAAAATGGGGAAAGAAGGTTGAATAAAGGGAATTTCCTGAGTCAAACCCCTATTTAGGAATCAACCTATAAATATAAAACATTAAAGTATGTAGACATAGAATAGTGATCATATCTGATAAATAAAGTAGCTCATAGCTTCACAATGCAGATGCCTCTTTCAATGTGATCAAATATGGTTATGAAATAGCTTTAGAATCAACATAAAACTAAAATGAAATCATGAAAAAACAAAACTGTATGTGATGAATATTGCAACTTGCCAATGTTGAAAAGAGAAGAAGGAAGAGAAGAAGATATAGATGTTGATAGATGGAATGGTTCCTCCTTGATGAAAACTTCTTTGCTTGACCTAAAATAGAGAAATAAGTTAGATCCATGAAGAAAACCACCTTGGATGCTTGATGATACTAAGACTTTGATAGATCTTAAATTGCTTTCAATTGCCTTGAATTTCTTGATGATCTTGATTTTCCCAATTTCTTACACAAGACTCTTGAATTGATTACTTCAAGACGGACTGGAAATCTTGATGGATCTCTATTGATTGCATATAGTTGGTGGATGAAAAATAAGGAGAAGTAGGGGGTTTATATACTTTCTCACTAGATTTCAAGGGTTTAACCTTACACAAGCCAACCACAGATCTAAATCGTGCATCTATTCTCCAGATAAGGTCCCCCTCCATAAAGTTGGGCCACTCTTTGGGGGTGCACAATGTATAGAAAATTGTGCACTTGGGTGTAGAATATTTGAAACATTGTGCACCATATAATCATGTCTCAAAATTATTTTGTGGGCTATGGGGAATGTGTATATGTGGGGATTTAAGTTATAGCTGGTTTCGGGGATTGGAAAGGTAAAAAAGGCCAATAATATTGACATAGGGCCTAGGTGATGAAATAAATTAAATGTTTGGAGGAAAAATAGAGGAGCACACCTATAAATAGGGGCTAACCTCTATTTTAAGTGAGATAGATCTGAAAGAGAGTAAAAAGAGTGTTAGTAATAATTGAGAGGGGGGGTGAATCAGTGGCCTCAAAAATTAATCCTTAAATCAACCCTTAAAACTTATTACCACTTTTAAGCCTCTAGTTATATTCAATCCTATAAGATGAATGCCTTGAAATACTTATAACCAATTACTACATGTCAGAATGCTTTGAAAAACTTTCTTCTGTATGTTTATCGATAAGCAGTCTTCTATTTACCGAAACACAGTAAATAGCTAGAGTATACCAATCAATCCAGAATTGCATATGTGAAATGTAAAATAGTAAAGTAATGAAACATAAACACATAACACATGGATTTTTGATGTGGAAACCCTGTTAATGGAAAAACTACTAGGACCGGTACCCCAAATTTTCACTCTTCTGAAGTGAGCTCGATTAAGAGCCAACCCTGTTAAAGGTTACAAACACACTGTTAGGTGTGACCTTTTTAGAGGATTTAAAATATAGTTTTTCACCTAGTATCTGACATCTAATTCTACAATCCTTGATCAAACACTCACTCTGCCTGTCAATAGGTATCAGGCATATCCAATTCTACTTTCTATGATCAAATTTTTTTATACTCCTTGGGATGTATCTCAATTAAAAAAGACTTTTAAGTCCTGCTCGGTTAAGAGACTTGATGCTTCAATAGTTAAAATGAAACATTAAAGTGATCTGTTCACACATACAACTTGAATTGCAGATTTTCAGATCTATTGTAAGTGCATTACCTCTCTGATCAATATAATCAATTCAATACCTTTTCTCCACACTGTTCTGCTTTGTGGTGCTTCTTTACTGTTCGTCGATGTCTGCAGAATCTAGCTCTTTGCTTAGCTTGTTGATCAGGACTGAATGAAGACTTTCTTCTCCTTCAGAATTTCTTTAGCATCTTTTTTCTTTTCTTGTTCATCCCATAATTCGTAATGAATTGGGTTTGTCTCTTTATAGACATGATTCATCATTTCTTGGCTTTCTTGATTCTTGGCACGATCCACAATTCTCGCCAATTAGATTTAAAGAAAACTTCAGTTTTATCTCATAGGTTCTTCTTGCCAACTGGACAAAGCAGCTTTAAATCCTTTACTTATTCTCAACTTTATTTGGATGATTAAAACAATGATAAGTATCAGTTAAGTCTATATTTAGCTCTTGACAACCAAGCATTTTTTTTCATTTCTGATCTCTCTATTTTTTTTGGTCAAAACTTCAGTTAGTCATCGGTGACAACTGACTGTTTTGTCAGTGTGACTTTAGTTGTCTTCAGGATCTCCGTTCTTGTCTTTTCCATTGGGCAACACTGTAATTTTGTCCATCAGGTTACACTATATTTTGCTCGTCAGGCAACACTGTAACTTTGCTCATCGATAATGCTGTGAATTTGCTCGTCGGGTAGCACTGTGACTTTGCTCTTTTACTCTGAATGTTGGTGTACACTCCATCGGTGTATACATTCATTTAGTGAATACTTGACTTATATGCATTACTGAAAGCATAGCCTTTGATTCATTGGTTCATTGAAGTCTTTAGCAGTATTCCCTTGACCATACAGATTATATCAAGTTGACATCAATGACAATACCATACATTAACTGATTTAATGCCTTGCATGATCATCAACTTAGCATCTTCAAACATTCAATCAGTTATAGTTCATCAATCTCTCCCTTTGGCATTTATGGCAACACACTACATTATCATACTATATTACTGCTAATACAATATGAAATATAACAGTTGAAGTTCATCAAACTACCAATCTTATGTACTATAACCGATACAAATATCTGGTTCTCAGTAAGCTCTGCTAGCTTAGATTTGATTCTTGCAGCTTTCTTTCTATCTTCAATCCCTTCACTGGATAGATGTAGAATCTTTATTTCTCTGATGTGATGTGTTCTTCTTCTGTGTCAAACTCTCTCCCTTTCACTGTTCTCCTTTCTTTCATATCTCTTCCTGATTTATAATCTCTCCCATGGATATAATCTCTTCCTAATGTGATAATATCTCTCCCTTAGGTGATAAGAAGTGATAAAGGATATAATCTATCCCTTTGACAATAATGCCAAACAAATATTTTTGACAGTAATGCCAAGCAAATCCTTTATATCCATAATATACTCCTTGAATTTCCTTATCCATCAGTAATACAGTGACTCTGGTGCTTAGAGTAGATAAATACCTTGTTGTGTATAGATTTATCTTTGAAGTCCATCTCTCTGCTTGCAGCAACATGAATTATATTCTGATAATATGTAGGCTGATGTAGCCTTCTAGTCATTTTACTGACCAACAGACAAGGGTCTGACCCCTAGTCTCTTTCTCAAGTACTCAAATGCATCCTTGGGTAGTGGCTTGGTGAAGATATCGTTCAATTGTTCCTTTGATTGCACATACTCAAGTATCACCTCCTTTGCTTGAACTTGTTCTCATAGATAATGATACTCGATGGAAATATGCTTTATTTTAGCATGCATGACTGGATTCTTGGAAATGTTTATTGCACTTGTATTATCACAATAGATAATTACTGGTTCAAGAATTTTCATATGCATACCTTCCAGTAACTGTTTGATCCATGCAATATTTGAGCAGTTTGCAGCAACAGCAACATACTCTGCTTCTGCAGTAGACTGAGAGATGCATCCTTGCTTCTTGCTGATCCATGTGACAAGTCTATCACCCATAAAGAATGCTCCTCCAGTTGTGCTCTTTCGGTCATCAATATTTCCATCCCAATCAGCATCGGTAAAGACCTTAAGTTCAAATTCACCTTCTCTTCTATACCATAAGCCATATTCCTCGGTATTCTTCAGATATCTTAGAATTCTTTTCATAGCAGTCATATGTGATTCCCTGGGATTAGCAAAAAATCTTGCAACTATTCCTACTACATGTGCAATATCTGGTCTAGTATGTACAACATACATGAGTTTTCCAATCATAGATTTGTACAAAGTCTGATTTACCTCTATTGACTTGTCCTCCTTTTCAGCTTACATCTAGTTGTCATCGGTGTTCTAACTGGTTTGGACTCTTCCATCTTGAATATTTGCAGTACTTTGATGTATTTGGATTGTATAATAAAAATACCTTCATCTTGTTGCATGATTTGTAGACCGAGAAAGAACTTGATCTCTCCAAACATAGACATCTTGAACTCTTTTCTCATTTCATTTGCAAATGATTTGCATAGCATATAATTGCCTCCAAATATGATTTCATCAACAAAATCTCAGCAATCAAAATGTTAGCATCAGTATCTTCCTTCAGATAAAGATTATTGTTTTCACTAGTCCTTACAAATCCAATACTTATAAGATAGGAATGAAGTCTTTCATACCAGGCTTGGGGTGCTTGTTTTTAGTCCATGCAGGGCCTTGTGTAATCTACATACCATGTCCCTCTTGTCTGGATCAACAAACCCATCTGGTTGTTCAATGTATACCTCTTCTTCAAGTATTCCATTTAGGAATGCAGACTTGACATCCATTTGATATACCTTGAATCCTTTATATACATCATATAAAGTAATATTCTTACTCCTTCTAGGCTAGCAATGGTTGCAAAGTTTTCTCCATATTCAATTCCTTCTTCTTGTGCATACCCCTTGCATACTAGTCTTGCTTTATTTCTGGTGACTTCTCCATTCTCATTCAGTTTATTCCTGAATATCCATTTTGTACCGATGACATTCTTGTCATTTGGTCTCAGTACAAGTGTCCATGTTTTTTTTTTCTCAGTCTACTCAATTTCCTCATTCATAGCACTAATCCATTCAACATTATCAAGTGCATCATTGACAAATTTTGGCTCATAATCATAAATAAGACATCTTGTATTTAGAGACTTACTTCTGGTTCTCATACCAGCTTTTTTGTCTCCAATGATCTAGTTCTGTGGATGATTCCTTCTGACGTATCTGGCAAGTACTGGTTTAGATCTTTGTCTATCATCTTGATCATCATTGTGTCCTTCATTCTATTCTCCATCACTTCGTGCATCATCTAGAACAATATCCTAATTATCGGTATTTGTAGCCTCATGCTCGGGTGCAATGATTTGTTGCTCAGGAGCTCTACATTGTTGGTTGGGTAGAGTGCCAGGTTCTTCATTGTAAACAAACATGTTGTAGTCCTCCGGTTCTTTTGTGCTTTCCTTTTCATTCTTCTCTACAAATTCATCTATCTTTACATTTGCACTTTCAACAATTTTGTTAGAAGCTTTATTTAGACACTTATAAGCCTTTCTCTTGGTGGAATACCCTAGAAAGATTCCTTCATCACTCTTGGAGTCAATTTTTCCATTTTTATAATCCTTTAAGATATAACATTGACTACCAAAAAATTTGAAGTAACTTACATTGGGTGTGTAACCATACCAAAGCTCATATGGTGTCTTTCTTCAATTGTACTATGTTTAATGTGTAAACATCAGTACTGACAACTTCTCTCCAGAAGATTTGGGTGATGCCTTTCTCTATCATCAGTGTCCTTTCACAATCAACTATGGATTTTTTCCTTCTCTCAACAATTCCATTTTGTCGTGGTGTTGTCGGTGTAGAGACCTATCTTTTGATTCCATGCTCATTACAAAAGTTAGTGAATTCATTTGAAATAAATTCCCCTGCTCTATCTGATCTTAAGCATTTGAATTCTTTACCACTTTTTTTCTCTACCATTGCCTTGTACCATTTAAACATCTTGAATGCTTCAGATTTATCTTTTAGAAACATTATTGTCATCATTCTAGAGTAGTCATCAACAAAGAGAATAAAATATCTATCTCCATAATAACTCTTTATCCTCATGGGTCCACATAAATCAGTATGAACTAATTCTAGAATGGCACCAGATGTATGGGTTTTTCTTTTGAAACTTGACTTTGTCATTTTACCTTTTTGACAATTCTTACACATGATGTTGTCGGGCTTGGTCATCGTCGGTAAGCCTCTTACATTTCTCCTTTTGCTTATCTTTATCATGTTGTCAAAGTTCACATGACACAATCTTTTGTGCCACAGACAAATATCTTCATTTCTAGCCTTTAAGCAAGTGGTGTCAGTATCATTCAGATAGAATAAGTTACCTTTTGTCTACTCACCGGTACCAATCATATTTCTTGATTTATTGAAGATCTTTTCCTTCTTATTTTCAAATGCTACTCTGTGACCTAAATTATTCAAGTGAGAAACACTCAATAGATTATAATTCAATCTATTTACCCAATAAGCATTTTCACATTTTATCTGGTTATTCAACATTATGGTTCCTCTACCTTCAACTGGACAAGGTGTGTCATTACCCAGTCTTACTAAACCACCTTTAGAGTATTCAAAAGTCTCAAACTTTTTCTTGTCATCAGTCATGGTGAGTGCAGCCACTATCTATGATCCAGACATCATTTTTACTAACTTTAGATATGAGTGTTGTTACTAGATACCTTTCTTCATCATCATCTGAATCATGTTTTATTGCCCCAAACACCATCTTGATGTCTTCATCAGATTCAGTGTCAGTATCATCATCTTTGCATTTAGCTAGGTAGCTGGCATTCTTTCCTTTGTCCTTGTAGTCTCGGGTATCTCTTCTTTATGATTGTCAGTTACTTCTATAATCACCTCTGTCATACTTCTTTTCAAATGACCTGTCATCTTTTCTTCTATTAGGACATCTTGCAGCAAAGTGTCCAATCTCTTTACAATTAAAACAAACAAGTGGTAATTTACCTTTGTATTTACCTTTGCCTCTTTACATTCTTCTAGCCATAAGTGCTTCAATTTCATCAAGATCTTATTCTTCACTTTCACTATCACTATCTTTTCTCATAGTGTGTTTATGACTTGATTTACTTATTCTCAAGGAATATTTGAATGCAGACTCTATGTTTGGTAAGACACTATTATCAAAGTTGTTCATCTCAAATGAAATTAGTCTTCCAATCAAACTGTCTAGAGTAACATTGCTATTTTCTACTGCTCTCATTTACTGTATAGCAGATACTCTAATAGCATAAGTAGGCAGTAAGGTTCTTAGAATTTTACTTACCACTATATCTTCTTCTAGTACACCTCCAACTCCTTGGATTGCATTGACTACCTCTTTGATTCTTGTGTTGTACTGTGTGATGTTTTCACCTTCTTTCATTTTGAGATCATCAAACTTTCCTCTAAGGATTTCTACCTTGGCTCTCAAAACATTCTTGACACCACCATGTACAAGCATTAATTTGCCCCACATCTACTTTGCAGTCTTGCAGGTTTTGACATCTTCAAATTCAGTATCGAAGAGTGAGGAAGCAAGCTCTATCATCATGCAGTTGTGTTCATGCTTCTCTCTTATTTTTTCAACTGTTGGTGCTCCTGTGGGCAACACATATTCAGTATCTAAGTATTGAGTAACATCATTTCCAATACCTGATAAGTGGAGTCTTATTCTTCTCTGCCATGAAGAAAAATTGTCTTTGTTCAACTTGGGCACATCTCGTCTGTTCATCTTGTGATATTTGGCTTAGGTCTTGAAACCTTCCTTCTAAGCACACAAGCTCTGATACCAATTGTTAGTAATAACTCAGAGGCGGGGTGAATTAGTGGCCTCAAAAATTAATCCTTAAATCAACCCGTAAAACTTATTACCACTTTTAATCTTCTAGTTATATTCAGTCCTATAAGATGAATGCCTTGAAATACTTATAACCAATTACTACTTGTCGGAATGCTTTGAAAAACTTTCTTCTGTATGTTTATCGATAAGCAGTCTTCTATTTACCGAAACACAGTAAATAGCTAGAGTATACCGATCAATCCAGAATTGCATATGTGAAATGTAAAACAGTAAAGTAATGAAACATAAACACATAACACATGGATTTTTAAGGTGGAAACCTTGTTAAGGGAAAACCCATTGGGACTGGTACCCCAAATTTTCACTCTTCTGAAGTGAGCTTAGTTAAGAGCCGACCCTGTTAAAGGTTACAAATACACTGTTAGGTGTGACCTTGTTAGAGGATTTAAAAGATAGTTTGTCGCCTAGTATTTGGCATCTAATGCTACCATCCTTGATCAAACACTCACTTGTCCTATCAATAGGTATCAGGAATATCCAATGCTACTTTCTATGATCAATTTTTTGGATACTCCTTGGGATGTATCTCAATTACAAAAGACTTTTAAGTCCTACTCGGTTAAGAGACTTGATGCTTCAATGGTTAAACTGAAACATTAAAGTGATCTGTTCACACATACAACTTGAATTGTATAATTTTAGATCTATTGTAAGTGCATTACCTCTCTGATCAATATAATCAATTCAATACCTTTTCTCCACAATGTTCTACTCTGTGATGTTGCTTTAGTGTTCGTCAGTGTCTGCAAAATCTAGCTCTTTGCTTAGTTTTTGATCAGGACTGAATGAAGACTTTCTTCTCCTTCAAAATTTCTTTAGCATCTTTTTTCTTTTCTTGATCACCCCACAATTTGTAATGAATTGGGTTTGTCTCTTTATAGACATGATTCATCGTTTCTTAGCTTTCTTGATTCTTCGTGTGATCCACAATTCTCGCCAATTAGATTTAAAGCAAACTCAAGTTTTATCTCGTAGAGATCTTCTTGCCAACTGGACAAAGCAACTTTAAATCCTTTACTTATCCTCAGCTTTATGTGGATGATTAAAAAAATGATAAGTATTAGTTAAATCTATTTTTAGCTCTTGGCAGCTAAGCATTTTGTCATTTCTGAACTCTTTGTTTCTATTGGTCAACACTTCAGTTAGTCGTCGGTGACAACTGACTGTTCCGTCGGTGTGACTTCAGTTGTCTTCAAGATCTCCGTCCTTGTCTTTTTCGTTGGGCAACATTGTAATTCTATCCATAGGGTTACACTATGTTTTGCTCGTCGGGCAACACTGTAACTTTGCTTGTCGGTAATGTTGTGACTTTGCTTGTCGGGTAACACTGTGACTTTTCTCTTTTACTCTGACCATCGTTGTGCACTCCGTCGGTGTATACAGTCATTTAGTGAATACTTGAATTATATGCATTACCAAAAGCATAGCCTTTGATTCATTGGTTCTTTGAAGTCTTTGGCATTAGTCCCTTGACCATACAGATTATATCAAGTTGACATCAATGATAATACAATACATTAACTGATTTAATGCCTTGCATGATCATCAACTTAACATCTTCAAACATTCAATCAGTTATAGTTCATCAAAGAGGACCCAAATTTGAATTTAAGTGTCCATATAATGTCCTATTACTAAAATGAGTGCAAAATGGTCATTTAAAAGTACACTAATTAAGTGCTTCCTTTATGACAGTACACTAAAAAACCCAATTTTATGCATATGCTACAATCATAACATATCGAATGGCAGTATTTCTTTGAGATACTCTGTCAAAAGTTTCAGCTACATTGTGTATGATTCCACATTTTATATGCATGTCTAGAAAACATCACCAACTATAATATCCTACAATAATCTCTGTTCTCAAATTTCTTTGATGAATGTTCGTATCTTTTTCCAAAACATCATGTTCTCCCTGAGGTGCTTTATTAATTCAAAGGTTTTGAGAAATTCCTTTCAAAGTCCATTATGCACACATTGTACAATTATATCATTTCAGTCCTTGATATAACATCTCTTCTAGTGCTCTATCAAATAGTTCAAGTGGCGTTCCATTAGACAATTCAGATGTATTATCCAAGATGCCATATTTTTCATGTATGTCTATGCAACTTCTATTGCTTGTGTAGCTAGGAAAGAGGTTACAAATGTTTCACAATTTGGTTTTAAACCTACCGAGTGCATTTACTTGAAAGTTTTTAAGTCATTTTCAAAAAATCCATTTCAATACATTCTATGCTTTGACATTTTTGTTGAGATGTTATGTCGAGCATCTTATACATTTTTTATGTGCATCACATTTTGCAAACATGCTCAAACACTATCCACATCTCCTATTTACATGCAAAATTATTTTCAACAAATCTATTTTGTGAATATCTTGCAATCACTACACTCATTGAAATGACTTCTTTGTGAGGCATCATGTTGAACAATACAGTGCGTTGTCTATAATTCAATGGTTTGTATGCATGTGTACTAGAGAACCTTTTTTCAAACCTCTGCAAGCAAGAGTCACGGGATTCAACTTTCTTCTTACATGTTTCATTTTTTTGAAAGTTTTTAAAGTCTTTATAATAAATATATTTTATGAATATCCTATAATAATTGCCAACCAAGAGACGTTATCTTCTTCAAAAAATTATGTCAAACAATTACACTATGTTGTCTACCATTCTAAATTTTAAATATGTATCTTCAAATTTTAGCACAGGTACACAGTATGCTATTAGAGAAGCTGGAAGTTGATTTTACCTCTATTGATTACATTAACTCGAAATTTGATAACATCTTATCACCAAACACATTATGTTCACAATATGAAATCATGTTAATTTATGAGATATCATCACTTTGAGGCATTCTAACAAACAACTGGGGTTCATTGTCTACGATTCAACATTCTCCCTACTATCAACGTTTCATTGGATGTTTGTTCTTATTTTTCCATTTTTATTAACAAGGATGAGAGTGTTTTTTTAGATTATGTTGGATTTTATTTTACCAACTTTCAATTCCATTCACTTGGGATCTTCTGATATTCATTCAACAAATTCATGTTTTGCAATTTTGAAATCATTGCATATGAGTTGGCATCTCCTTGAGGATTATTTTGGAACCACAATGGCATAACTACACTTTTGCATATTACTTGCATGCAAAATAGAGATTTCACAATTATGCATGAGCATCTTGGTTTCTTATAAATCTTACATCAACCAAAAATATTTGTTTCCTTCTTTCCTACATACACAGTCTCTGAGTTTCTTTCAGCGTTCCTTCAGTTTGGAGATTTTTTTGTTGTGCACCTCATGGAATATTTGTGGAATCATGTTGCACATTTTCCTAGGTTATCACCTCGATCTATTACTTTGTAGTTGAGATCTTGTGGATTCTTGGCAGGTTCTATCTATTCTCCATGTTCTAACGGTCAGTTGGAGTTTTTTGATCTCGCGGAGAAATTTCTTGATTAGCGAAGCTTCATGACTCATTTATCTATGTTTCTGCACCTTTGGCTGACACATCTTTGGGATCACACATCATGTTTCATCTATTTGAGGGAGATACTTATGATTTGGGTTCTGACCGATATTTATAACAGGTTTTCCTATTCTTAGAGAATGTAATATTTCTCAGGCCAACTTTATGCTTGTGAAGATTTTACAAGTTGTTGTAATTGATCCTTAGAGTAGTTAGTTCCAGCTAGGTCTAGAGAATAATAATAAGATAACCTCTTGAAGGTCTGAAGATAGGATTTCATTGTATAATCAGGTTTGTATGCCTGATATGTAAGACTACATGTTGCAAAACATTTGTAAATGATTTTTTGATAATGTGAAGGTTTATATGGAATATCTCTTAGTTATTATTTGTTTCTTTCATTTTGTGACTCTTTCTACACCATTTGGACAGATCTCATTGAGGTCCCTCCTGTCATGGTTGCACCAAGTGGTATCAGAGGGATTTTTCATTCTTGTATTTGCATATTGTCATTCCTAAGGTTGTGAAGTCCTAAATTATATTTTTTGTGGGGTGGAAGATTAAGGCTCTAACCTAGAATTGAGAGAACTTGTGTGAAGATAGCTTGAAGAGGAAATGCTAGAGGCACAAACCATGCTATGATAGATATGCTGAGACAAATTGCAACTTAATTAGATGTTTTTGAAATGGCCCAGAGAAGAGGACAACATCTTGATGATGTGAGTGACGAGGAAGGAGAAGAGCAGAATGTTGGACCAAGAAATGAAGGTCAACCTGAATTAGAGGAGGGATGTGAGAGACTCCTAAGAGCCATAACTAGTGTGAATAGTCGACCACATTTTAATCTACCAAACTACAATGGTATGTTTGATTCAGATGAGTTGATTGATTGGACCAGAAAAATGAAAAATACTTTGATTTTAAATGCACTAAGGAAGAAAAGAAGGTGAAATATACTTGCACAAAATTGAAAGGACATGCATTGTTATGGTGCAAACACTTGCAGATAGATAGACAAAGAAGAGGCAAAGAGAAGATCAAATCTTGGTATCAGATGGTGAATAAGTTGAAGGAAAAATTCTTACTTGTTGATTATCAGGTGAATTTGTTTCACAAATTACAAAACCTAATACAGAATGAATCTAGTGTAAGAGAGTATATTGAAGAGTTATACAAGTTGAACATCAGATCCAGACATACTAAAGATGAGGTTGAACAAGGTTCTAGGTACCTGAATGGTTTAAGGATGTATATACATGATGAGACCAGTTTAATCAAGTTACTAAGTGTGGAGGGAGCATATCAATGCACCCTTAAGGCTGAAGAAGATTTAAATAGAAGGCATGAGAAAATACAAAGAGGAAGAGGAAGAAGATATCAAAGAGGCAAAACCTTCATAGGAGTAGGAAGATCTCCAGTAGAAAAGAAAAAAGAAAATCAGAAGGTAGAGATGATAATTCACACTGAATGGATTTTAGGAACTTTAACTAAAATAGTGGACAAAGCAGTTATAAGAGAGAGGATAACAAGAAATTTAGAGGAACTTGCTTCAAGTGTGGAGGAGAAGGACATTGTTCCTTTGAATGTAAACAAGAAAATTTAGGAAAGAGAATATCTTTTACCGGGGAAGAATCTACTGGACTCCCTAAAAAACCTAAGGATGGAGAAGATTTGATGATAAGGATAGCCCTATACCACAATGAGTTGGATCAGGAACCATTGAAGAGAAAGAATTTGTTCTGAACCAGATCTAAAGTTGAAGGTAAATGTTGCAAAGTTATAATAAACAGTGGTAGTTCAAATAACCTAGTCTCAGAGGAGATGGTGAATAAGCTAAAGTTGTAGAGATTCAAGAATCCCAAGCAGTATCAGATAGTATAGATTAAGGATGATAATAAGGTCTTGGTAAGTGAACAATATTTGGTAAAATTAAAGATTGGGTCTTATTGTGATGAAGTTTTGTGCGATATTATGCCTACGTATGTATGTCATATCTTGTTGGCTAGACCTTGGTAGTATGATAAACAAGCAATACATGATGTGAGAAGGAATATATACAGTATAGTAGAAAATGGGATGAAATAAACCTTGTTACCTTTGGAAGAACCCCTTAAGAGTGAAGTTTGTACAAGTGCTAGAATCTGCTTGGTTGAAGGAAGGAAATTTTTGGATGTGATGAGACATGAGAATGTGTGTTTTTCTCTAGTTTCTAAACAAATTGAAGATCCAAAGCTTGAAGAAGAACCACTAGAGGAGGTAAAGAAGTTGCTGATAAAATATGAGGATATAGTCCTAGATAATGTACCTGATGGATTACCACTTGTGAGAAGTATTTGTCGTTGTATGGACCTGATTCTTGGAGCTAGTTTGCGTAATAAAGTTGCACACCAGATGACACTAGCAGAGAATGAGGAGCTAAACATACAAGTGAAAGAATTATTGAGGAAAGGTTTGATGAGGGAAAGTTTGAGTCCTTGTGCGGTGCCTATAGTATTAGCACCTAAGAAGATGGAAAATGGAGAACATGTATTAATTCTAGAGCTATAAACAAGATCACAATAAAATATTGATTGCCCTTGCCTAGAATGGATGACATAATGGATTTTTCTAGGTGGAGGAAGATATTTCATGAAGATAGAGTTGAAGAGTGGATATCATATAATTAGGATTAGAGAAGGAGATGAGTGGAAGATTGTATTAAAAAAAAATGAAGGACTGTATGAGTGGTTGGTAATGCCTTTTCAATTGACTAATGCACCAAGTACTTTCATGACATTGATGAATGAAGTATTTAAGAAATTCTTAGGTAAGCTTGTTATTGTGTATTTGGACGACATTCTAATTTTTAGTAAACAAAAGAGGAACATTTGTTGCATTTGAGACAAGTCATGCAAAGGTTGAGGGAAGAGATTTTGATAATCAACATTAAGAAGTCTAGTTTCGTGAAGGAAGAATTGGTATACTTGGTATTTGTGATATCTGTAGAAGGATTGAAGATGGATCCTGAGAAATATAGTGAAATTTTTGAATGACATACACCAAAAAAATTGGAGAGGTTAGATCATTTCATGGATTGGCTAGTTTCTACTGAAAGTTCATTAGAAATTTCAGTTCAGTTTGTAGCCCTATGATTGAGACAATGAGAGGAGACTGGAATTATTTTAGATGGACATATGGAGAAAATAGGAGTTTTGAATTGTTGAAAAAAAAAAGTTACTAAACAACTTGTGTTATCCCTACCTAATTTTAATAAGGTATTTCAAGGGGATTGTAATGCAAGTGGAAGTGCAATTAGAGCAATATTGAGTAAACAAGGAAGACTTGTTTCTTATTTTAGTGAGAAGCTGAATTATGCAAGGAAAAGATATTCGATGTATGATCAAGAATTCTATGCCATAATTCAAGCCTTGAAGAAGTGGAGAGATTACTTGTTACCTAAAGAGTTTGTGTTGTATACAAATCATCAAGCTTTGCAATATTTGAACAATCAAGGTAAGTTGAATCTGAGACATATGAGATGGGTAGAGTTCTTGCAGATTCCTGCCTTTGTTTTTAAATATAGGAGTGGGAAGTCAAACAAGGTTGTTGATGCTTTGAGTAGAAGAAGGAATTTGCTAACAGAGATGAGAGTTGAGGTGTTGGGATTTGACGAGTTGAAGAACTGATTGTACAAGAAGACCCTAATTTTGCATAATCTTGGAAAGCTCGCACAAAACCTATTGTTGAAGAATGAATAAAATGGTTGGACTATTTCATTTAGGAAGGTATGTTATTTAGAGGAATTCAATTGTGCATACCTAGGAGTTCAATGAGGGACAATCTAATTTAGGAAAGCATTATGAAGGATTAGTTGGACACTTTGGTATTGAAAGGACAGTCAGTTTGGTGAGCGAGAATTAATTTTGGCCTCAAATTCATAAGGGTATAAGGAAATTTGTTTACAGTTGTAGATTTTGTCAAATTGCTAAGGGAAGTAAATAGAATACTGGATTGTATACACCTTTGACAGTACCGACTAGACCTTCGAAGGACATTAGCATGGATTTCATACTTGCGTTACCGAAGATACAAAGATGTATTGATTCTATATTTGTGGTCGTGGATGGATTTTCCAAGATGTCGCATTTCATACCTTGTAGAAATACTACAGATAGTGTACATGTAACTGATTTATTTTTCAGAGAAGTTGTGAGATTGCATTGATTACCTAGAAGCATAGTTTCAAACAGAGATAGTAAGTTTGTTGGTTACTTTTGGAGAACACTTTGGAGGAAGATGAATGCTAATTTGAAGTTTAGTTTTATATTTCATCCATAGAAATATGGACAAACAGAGGTAGTAAATAGGAGTTTAGGACATTTGTTGAGGTGTTTGGTTGGATAGAAGACTGGGAATTGGGATTTAGTCCTAGCACAAGTAGAGTTTGCATATAATAATTCAGTGAATAAGAGTACCAAAAAGACACCATTTGAGATAGTCAAAGGGATGAATCCCAAAGGAATATAATAACTAAGAGATATCTGTTAGGGTGTTAAGAGGAGTGAAAAAGGAGAGGAATTTACAGAACACATGAAATCATTGCACGTTCAAGTGAAAGAGCATATGGAGAAAATGAATAAGAAGTATAAGGAGAGAGTAGATGAAAAAAGGAGACATAAGGAATTTCAAGTAGGAGATGAAGTGATGATATATTTGAAGAAGGGTAGATTTTCTGTTGGAACATACAATAAGCTAAATATTAGGAATTTTGGACCATGTAATAACTTAAGGAGATTTGATTTAGGGAATGCATATGAATTTGAGGTACTAGATGACAAGGACATATCACCTATATACAATATTGCAGATTTGTAAGAGTATCATGAGTTAGATTTTAGTGAGAGAAATGGATGAGATGTTGAGAAACAATATCATAACAAGAAGATGGAAACAATAGAAGAGATTTTGGAATGCATAATTGGAAGAAGTACAAGGGAGAAGCAGTATAAAGAATATATTGTCAAATGGAAGGACAAACTAGTAGAATATTCTTCATGGATTTCTCAAGATGAAGTTGATCATATTGGTTTTCCTCTAGCCCCATTAAAGTGAGAGGCTCACTTTTCAATTAGCCTCGGGTGTTTGATAAAGGATAATCTTGGGTTCTTGGAAATCTTGCATCAACAAAAAAATATATGTTTCTTGTTTTCCTATTTACACAGTCTATGAGTTTCTTTCAACATTCCTTCAGTTTGGATCTTTTGTTGTTGTGAACCTCGTGGAGTGTTCCTGTTACCATGTTTCACCTTTCCCTAGGTTTTCAACTCAATCTGTTACTTCACGGTTGAGATCTTGTAGATTCTTGGCAGGTTCTATTTATTCTTCATGTTCTAATGGTCAGTTGGAGTTTTTCGATCTCGTGAAGGAATTTCCTAATCAACGAAGCTTCATGGCTCATTTCTCACCATTTATACACATGTGGATGATGCATATTTGGGATCACATGTCATGTTTCATCTATTTGAGGGAGATTCTTTTGATTTGGGTACTGGTCGATATTTATAACACATTTTCTTGTTGTCTATATATGGCCAACTTGATGCTTGCAAAGGCTTTATAAGCTGTTGTAATTGATACTTAGAGTATTTAGTTCTAGTTAGATCTAGAGAAGAATAATAAGATATCCTCTTGAAGGTTATCAGATAGGATTTCATTATATAATCAGGCCTATATGCCTGACATTTAAGACTGTATGTTGCATAACATTTATAAATGATTTTTTGATAATGTGAAGGTTGATCTGGTATATATCTCAGTTACTCTTTGTTCATACGTTAGTAATGCTCAAAATTTGAGCAATTGTAACCTTTTTAGAGGTTATGAATTTGAATTTTTTGAGCATAGAGTGAATTGATGGTTATGAGTGCTCAATCTTTTAACCTTTCTAACCAAAAAGGTTTTGAGGGCTCAAATTTTTAGCATTTCTAACTAAAAAGGTTAAGAATGTTCAAATTTTTAGCATTTCTAACAAAACAGGTTACAACTACTCACTTTTTGAGCATTTCTAACCAAATAGGTTACAAGTGCTCACTTTTTAAGCATTTCTAACCAAAATGATTAAAAATTTCAAATTTTGAGCGAGTGTGGAAATAATGAGAGGAGATGTTTAATGAGTTTTTAATTATCCCCCCTCAAATAATTTAATGAGAAATAAACAAAATTATATTTAAAAATTAATTTTAAACATCTCCCATTAAAATTTAATAGCATGGTTTAGGAGAATGATCTTAACTTTTGACTGGTAAATGATTTGGCTTTGAAGTTTTAATTGACTATTAACGGGGATAGGGTGACCGTAGATATGACTTGAATATAGGAAGACCTTGAATCGTAGTTACATAATTTTCACATATTGATAAATCTTGGAAGGATCACTTCTAGGACAAGCTCGATATTAACTTCAACGGAAAAATTTGAAATTTGAGTGTTTTAATATCAGGGCAACAAATGACAAGTCTATAATTCTATATAATAGTTAGTTGATTTAGTATTTTTATAATTTAGTTGATAGCTCACAACATAGCTTCATATTTATTATTTCTAAATAAATTTTTTGAACTATCTCACATCGCTAAATTGGAAGGAGTTACAATACTTCTAGCTTATGCTGCTTACAAAGGATTCAAGGTATATCAGGTGGATGTTAAGTCTACATTTCTTAATGGGATACTTAAAGAAGAAGTATACATTGAGAAACCTGAAGGATTTATTGAAAACACAAACAAGAACAAGGTATGTAAGTTACATAAAGCTTTATATGGTTTGAAACAAGCACCCTGAGCATGGTATGATAGATTGCACTCTTATCTAATCAAAATAGGATTTGAAAGAACAAGTGATAACAATAATGTTTACTTGAAATGTGACAGTGATAATAAAGTCTTGATTGCTGAAAATTTGGTTGATAATATTATTTTTGGAGGAAATGACACTTTATGTAAAGGATTTGCTGATGAAATGAGAAAAGAGCTTGAAATGTCAATGATTGTAGAGATTAAGTTCTTTCTAGGTTTACAGGTACAGCAAGTTACTGGAGGGATCTATATTACACAAGCCAAGTATATCAAAGAGATTCTTAAAACTTTTGGTATGGAATATTCCAATCCTGTTGGAACACCTATGGTTACTGGATGCAAATTATCTAAAGAGGATGAAACACAAGAGGTGGATAATACTCTTTACTGATCCATGATTGGTAAATTGAAGTATGTTGTTCACAACAAACCTGATATATCACACACTATTGGAATTGTTGCAAGATTTTCTTCTAATCTAAAGGATACACATATATTTGCAGTAAAAAGAATTTTGAGATATCTGAAAGGCACAAAAGAGTTTGGTTTATTGTACAAAAAAGGAGGTACTTTTGATCTCCAAGTCTACACTGATACAGATTGGGCTGGAAACGTTGATGAAAGAAAAAGTACTAGTGGAGGCACATTCTTTCTAGGTGAAAGATTGGTTAAATGGTTGAGCAAGAAACAAATTTGCATTTCACAGTCTACTACCGAGGCTGAATATGTTGCTGCTACTATGAATTATGCAAAAATAGTATGGATTAAACAATTACATGAAGGTATGCAAGAAGAGATCACAAATCTGGTTACTATTTTTGTGATAATACAAGTGTTATTAATATATCAAAGAACCTAGTTATGCATTCAAAGACCAAGCACATTTCTATCATGTATCACTACTTGAGAGAACAAGTTCAAGAAAAGAATGTGAGATTGGAATATGTTAATTCAAAAGAACAATTGGTTGATATCTTTATAGAGCCACTACCTAAAGATGATTTTGAGTATCTCATAGGTAAATTAGGGGTTCTTCCCCTATCCAATGTTCACTAAAGAGCACGAGGCATGTTGCATCAATTCTATATTTCATTAGAATATCTATTTTGAATTGATGTTAGTATGACACACTTTGGGTGATTCCTGAAGTTGTGAAAAGATTTTTGTATGCAATGATTTATGAGTGCATGTCAGGTATAATCCACTATTGGAACAAGTTTTTAGCAGTATGATTTTTTGACATTGTTGTCAAAGAGGGAGAAAATTAATTGATGACATTTATCCTTAAGGGAGATATTGAGAGAGAATAAATTGCTACTATTTACTCATGAAGGAGATTCAAAATGTATGTTTCAAAAACAAAAGATTTATCCAAGAGGGAGATTCATATCAGAGATCAAAATGGAAACATAAATATCAACTCAGTGGGAGTACAATTATGTATTGGAGAGCTGCCATCATCAATTTCTATAACATTGTTATAGTGCTTTCCATCAATGCAAAAGAGGGAGATTGTTGATCAACTGATGAATATCTGATGGAGATGATGAAGACCAAGTGATACTAAGTGTCATTATTGTGGAAATGGTTAGATCAATTGTTGTTTTGTCATTGATGTCAAGAAATTGATTAATTGTTTTTTATTATGTTACCATATCTTAAGAGGAGAAGTTAAATGGGTGACCAATACAAATCAGGCGATGATGAATTAATGATGATATAGTTGTTTTCTACTATATATTTGATGTTATCAAATCATTACAATTGGTTAATAAAGTTAGAAACTACAAAGAATTAAAGTTATGACTGAAAGACTTACTTTACTGAGTTAGACAGAGTCAATTGGTAGAATGTTATGTGAGTAAGTTACAGTTACCAAACACCGAGTGAAAGTCAATCACCAAGCACCGAAGATGAGTTAGACACCAAGTAGTGAATGGAGTCAATTACAGAGTTGCAAAGTAAGTTTTACCGAGTACAATATATTGATAATAAATGATGATAAGATCAAATTTAATGCAAAGCGATGATGAGCTAGATGAGGAAATGAATATTGTTAGAAGATCTACAAATGGTAAAATTCAATGAGAATATATAAGGCGAAGATAAAGCGGTTTAACTGAACTGTGAAGAGTTCCAAGAAAATTTCAAGTTCTAAGGTAAAAGTGAAATGGTTTACCAAGTAGTGAATTATGAAGAAGATGATCGAATGACTGAGTGCAAATAAAGGAAAATCAAATTAAGGAGATTAAGAGGCACATATATATATATATATATATATATATATATATATATAGAGAGAGAGAGAGAGAGAGAGAGAGAGAGAGAGAGAGAGGCTAGCGAATTGAATAGAGAAGAAGAAGAAGCTGAAGAACAACATTTACCGAGCAAAATAGAGAATCAAAGATTAAAGAATCTACAGTCTGAGAAAGAGATCAATGGAGTATGATGCCGATATTCAATTGAGCATAAAGGATCTAACACAAGCAAAGGTAGTTTCTATATTTATAGATTAAATTTTATTGTTGCTTATTAATATTTGTAACAGAGAAATCTCTTAACCGAGTGGATTTAACCGTCCTATTTGTAAAACCTAGACTTAGGTGACATTATAAAAGAGTGTTTAAAGACCTCTAACAAGGCCACTCCTAATAGGGTGAAGATCTTAACATATATGAGGTAAATACCCTAACAGGGTCACATTTAGCAAATGTGTTTGTAATATTTAACATGATAAGTTCTTAACCAAGCGTACTTCAGAAGGGTACATTTTTATTGTGGGTTACAATTCCCATAGAGGTTTTTCCCAAATTGGGTTTCCTCATTAAATCTAGTGTCAATCAAGTTAAATATGGTGTCAAATGAGTTAAATTTGGAGTAATATGAGTTAATTTGATGTTGCTAAGTTTGAATGTTTGATTTACATATATGAGATGTATTGTTGTTTAAGTTATTGAGTTATTTGGTGAATTAGTTATTTACTATATTCAGTATTACCGAGTGAATCAAAGAATTTAGTTTTAAGTATTTAAGATTGATTTGTCCGATTCACCCCCCTCTCAGTGGACCAACAATATTCTCATAGCAAATGACTTGTGTAGACAAGGACTAGATGGTACTTTTCTTAGGTGTCGATAAAAGGAGGAGTCCAAACATGCATTAGCTGAGGTCCATAATGGTGTTTTTGGTTTTTACTCTAACGGTCTGACTCTGGCTCAAAAACTGTTGAGAGCAGGTTACTATTGACCAGACATGCAGGAAGAAGCAATCAGATACTCTAAGACATGTAAGAAATTCCAGATGCATGGAAATCTTATACATGCTCCAGCCAAGGATCTCATTCCTTTTATCACACATTGGCCCATTCAGCAATGGGCATTTGACCTAATCGGACAGATTTGCTCATCCTCTTCAAACAGATACAAGTTCATCATAATGACTACATAATACTTCATAAATTGGGTTGAAGCAGTTTCACTCACTAAAGCAACTAGACAACAAGTGGGCTTATTCATTTTGAACCACATCATCTTTTGATATGGTATTCCTTCATCCAGTATAATGGTTAATGGAGGACAATTTAAGAACAATAATATAGACGAACTCTGTGATAAGTTCAAAATCAAGCAACAATGTTCTTCAATCTACTATCCACATGGAAATGGACAGGATGAGGCCTCAAACAAGAATCTATTGAAGATCCTGCATCACACTGTGAACAATTCTGGAAAGGATTGACACCTGCAGATCAATCCTGCACTATGGGCCTACAAAACGAGCATCAAAATGCCTACTAGGGAAACACCATTTTCTCTAGTATATGGAGCAGAAGCAATCTTACCCATAGAGTTAAAAATCCCATGTCTAAGGGTTTCTCTATATAGACTGATCACATATGAAGATCGTAGGGTCTCGAGACTACAAGAACTGGAATTGCTGGATGAGCGTCGACAAGTGGCATTCGATCACCTCAAAGTGTATCAAAAGAGAACGTCAAGACGATACAACAAAAAGGTCAAACCAAGGGGAATTCAGGTTGGTGAGCTAGTGTTGAGAGAGAATCCCCACAATCAATCACATCAAGAGCAAAAGGGTAAGTTTGAACCCAATTGGCTAGGTCCATATATTATCACTCTCGCATTTGGCTTTGGATCCTATCGACTCTCCACACCAGAAGGAGAACAGTTCCCGGAGCCTATCAACAATCTCCACCTGAATAAGTTCTACACCTGAGAATGCTCAGTATCTAGCAGCATGTGCATACCTATATGGTCCTAAAAAAAGACAGAAAAAGTGAAAAGTGTCCTGAAAAAAATCTAAAAATCAGAAAAAGTTATGAAAAATTTGTTATCTTGGTGAATACCTAGCAATAGGCACCTTGATAAAAACAAAAAAGAGAAAAAGATAAAAATAAATAAAAATTGAAAAAGAGGAAAAATGCGCCTCAATGAAAACTTGATAAACAAATGCCTTGGTAAAAAAAAAATAAGAATCTCTGCCAAGTAGGTTGAAACCTGGTAAACATACATGATCATAAAATAAATGCATCCATATAGAACATCATAAGGAAATAAACATCTCATAGCATCAGTAAACACAAATACAATGAGATCAAAATCATATGTCTCTCTCTATATATAATCAATGTCAGGAGTACATTGAAATCTCAAGATATCAAAAAGTATCGGATCAACAGAAGCTAGCTCTTAGCCATGTCCTTAGCATTGACAAGAAAATTCGGTGGTGGAGGTGGTGGAGGAATGACCTCATCATCTTGTGACTTGCGTGCACCCTCTAAACAAGTCATAAACTGCCAGAAGGAGACCACATGTCTCTCTACTAAAACATCAACATTGTAGGTTGTTACATAATATGAAACCCTACTCATTTGATGTGTGGTTATGCGCTGGAAATTGTCATGCTCTGCTGTCAAGACGGTGATCCTCTAATCATGCTCAGCAGTCACATCAACAATCCTTTGATCCCTATCAACAAAAATATCAACAATGTATTGATCTCACTCTGTAATCCTTGCCTAAGCCACAAAAACATCTATCTGCAGACCAAAAACCCTCTCCTTGAGTGAGAGAATGACATCATGAGGTGTCTGTTGTCTCTGACCCTCGCCCTTGACCTGCTCTGCCTGTTCTCTCTAATCCTATCACTGTCATACATGTCATGCAACCTCATCTAAAATGGGATCATCATGTCTGCCTACTAGGGCATCCACTCACACAGAACCCAAGCCACCTCCCTCTCATCTACATTGCTTCCCTACCACTAGTGATTCTCTGCTCGAGCTCACACCTGGATCTCCTCCTGTCTGCCCAGGTACTGCTACTAGTATATCCGTTGGGGCAGGACCTCCCTCCTCTATCCTTAGCGTCGGGGCTATCGGATCTATAAATCATGGAAAGGGGTGTCGAGCTATGTAATATTTTTTTTTTAGGGGTCACTCATTCATCTACTATGGCCTCAAGGTAATCCCAGGGAGCCCACTGTAAACCGTGGAGCTCATGTATTGATGTATCATATACTAATCAGGGCCCCCATCCTCGACTTGTCTCATCGACAAACCTGACATATGCTATAAACTCTGAAGATACTTCCTGGGGTCTGCCAAATTGCCTATGAAATTGGGACACCATGATTCAATCTATACCGTAGGGGTACGTCTGATCAATGGACGAGTAATGAACATATCATGACTCTGCGACCGCTGGTCACCCCATGCCTAAATACCTCTATACGGTAGCCATGTGACCCTTGTGAGGTCATTGAACTGTCACTGCCAATAGTTTGTCTTCCCCAAGTGGGGCTAGGTGATGTAACCTACATACTTGTAAACAAAAGGATGCCCCTCCTGTCAGGGATCATCTATCACCGACCTACAAATGGGAATATGATCCCATACCCAAACCTGTAGAACAAAAACATTTGTTGCGAGCCTCTTGGCCTTGTGATTAACAATCTCATGGAGATCATGGTATAAATGAGCCAAAAGGCACAAACCCCACCCTAGCTTCATTGGCATATCTAGCAACTCCTCCAAGATCAACGCCAACCACACTGAAATCCCTGTTGTCCCCTATCAGGCATGATCAAGCATCCTATGAATCTGACCATAACACACACAAGAGGGTACTGCACCGCATACCTTCTCATCATGGTGACCCATGAAACCCATCACTCAAGAATATCCACGTCTTTGAAGAGCTAATGAAGTGCTAACATCCCTGGTCGCTGAGTAGACTCGTACTAAATAGGATGTTGCCTTAATAGAATGCAGAGGATGCAATATACATCCTCTGATGTCACTGTGATCTCTCTAGTGGGAATATGGAAGGCGTTATGCTCACTGTGGAATCTCTCCACCAAAGATGTGAGAAATCCATGGTTCACCCTGATCTTAGGGATCCCCATAAGCTAGACGAATCCACACTCCATATTGATAGCCTTCTAATCATCATCCAATCTCCCTACCAGGCACCTAGTGGGTAGATAGGCAATCCTGAACTGTATATCAGGTAATCATTCCTGTAGAAAATGAACAATGAAGCATTAGTATAATTGTCAGAGTGACCAAATGAAGAGTTAAAATGTTGCAAAATATGCTAAAAATGCCAGATCAACAAGGAAAAAAATCAAAATTTGATGTTTGAAGCCTCAAAATTAACTTTTGTTTTTGATACAAGTAAAGAAATTGACATCTAGTCTCGTACGAGCATTCACGTAGAGAAATAGGAGTAACAAAGCTAATATGACAATCTAAGGTCCATGATACAAGCAAAGGGATTGTTATGAAGGTTCTCGTACGAGCTAAGGGTAGGCAACACACAATAAAACTAATGATTTTATACGAGGGAGAAATTGGAAGTAGTTTCTCATACAAACCCTCCCTAGGAATCGTACGAGAAACTGAGGTTTCAAAACAAAAAAAAATGTGCCAAAAACATTTAAAAATGAACCAAAATCGACAAAAATTGAATTAAAAAGGATGGTTGTCATGCACTTACCACTGCTCGATAAGTCCTTGACTGGTTGTAGACACTCAAGCGCTTGAATCGATGAGTATCAATGGGGACCACCATTTTGCTTTGAGAAGGTTTGAAACTTGATTAGGATGAAATAAAATGAAATGACCCTTTTGGCCCTTTTATAGGTTTTTGACCTAATTTTCAACTTGCTCTGATTGACGCAAAAATGACACCCCTGGCTAATTCGACCATCTAGATTCTATTTTCAGGATCAAAATAAAAATCTAAGATTGTTTTACTTATCAAATTTGATAGTTGACTTTTTTAGTCAATCGTAGTTGACTACTTGTGCAATTAGTCTTTTGGACTTTGAACCAATGAAAATCTCTCATACTTTTCTCCTCAAAGAAATCCACGTGTCATAATTTTGGTCAAAATTGGTCAACCCTACCAAAATTTTAGTCAAACTTGGTTAACACGACTTAAATACAAGTGCAACCTCTTCCAAATCAAATCAACTTCTTCATATATCAGTTTTATTAGCAGAATGCCTTCCGATCACTGGGGAACCTAGCCATATTTTAATTTCACTCCCAAGGGGGCAAGATCAGGACATAAACAATTTAGTGATCACATCATCAAGCAAGACCTCATCACTAGGGGCATCTTAGCTTCATCGCATCACATCAAGTTGAGATTATGTCTAAATAAAAGGTAACCTAATCAATTATCTTAAATAGTGATGGATACACTCAAAACCAGACAGATCAGTCTTATACGAGTCATTCATTTTTGAAACCAGATACATTGATCAAATTGGCTTCATTGCTTCAAATCAATTCAATTTTTTCTAATCAATCTCTTAACGGTAATCAGTTTCCTCACTTTAAATCAAACTAGTTATCTATTCAAACCAATCAAAAGGTTTAAAAAATTCTAACAGATGTTCAGTTTCATCGCTTCAAATCAAATTGATCATTCTATCCTCTATCTTTTGATCGATCTTTATCTAGTCAAGCTCGGAGTTAGCCTTCTTTGAAAGAATGATTTCATCGCTTCACATCAAACTATTCTTCGTCTTGTCGCTAATTGGTCTTTGAATCAATGCGTTGATCGCACATAATTTCAATGACCTAAAAATGGTCAACTAAACCCTAGGCCCCCAATCTCGATCTCTAATCAAGAAAACCCTAATCTTAAATCCCTTAAGTTCTAACCTAAATGCAATTCATCATCTTCAGTCTGATCTAACATGAACCCTAGGTCCTAATCTATCATCACACTTGATTTAATTATTTAATTCCTAAAATCTCAAAATACTGGCAATTAAACCTTATGACATTCATTTAATTAATATCCTAGTATGTTGATTAAATAAATAGATAAGTGTTAAAAGTAAAAATGAATTAAAATTAATAAATTGAGTAAAAATTGTATTTAAATCATTTAAATATTCAAAAATGTATTTCTATGTCATCATTCCAGTTGACTGAACATCAAATTAGAAACAAATCAGACATGTTTAATTAACTAAGTCTTTTATGCTCCTCATTTTGGAAACAATATAGTTAACTGAAAGCTTACTCAGTTAACTCATCTTTCGATTTTAGACGTTTCTTGAATGAATGATTAGTCAATTCAGTTAACCGAGTCTCTCAGCTAATGATCTTCTTTTCATATGGATTGTGCTTCTTTGAATCAATCTTGTCCGTTCTTCAAAGTTCAATTTCGGTCGTCGGTTTGACATAGATTTTTTATAAAAGAAGGCTTCATTTCCTCACAAAGGATCTAAGAATTTTAGTAGAGTTATTATGATGTTTTTCTTTATCATCTTTCATTAAGAATTTAGCGTATTTAATTGTTTAGCATGTATTACATGTTTCAAGCATTTCAATTCATAATCTAGGAACACTTCTTTTGGGTTCTAAATTCAACTAAGTTAATCATTAGATAAAACTTCTTGTGCTTGCATCATAGAGTAATCATATTTTGCAAATCCTTCATTTTGACATCATCAAGTCACTGGGTTCGCGATGATCTGAGAGAAAACTCATACTCCTGCCTACTTGAAGGTAATAGGTCAGTTTTGATTAATTTATTGTTTTCATAGTTTAATGTTTTCCTAGATTAATCACACAATGAACTATTGAAGTGTTTGTGTTGTTTGGAGGTCCACATTTCACACACATGACATTAGCTCTTAATCAAGCTTAAGAAGCTGCCCTTAACAACATGTTTGTAATTTCTCCTAACATGGAAAATTCCTTTGGTACACTAGTGAAATTTGTGGGTATCATCTCACACGTGGTTTTATCCCTCTTACAAGGGTTTCCATGGGAAAAATCTTGTGTTAAGTTTAAATTGTGTGAATGTTTTATCTTCTATGATTTTAAATTGTATTTAATTTTGCATGTTGGGTATTATGGAATCTATTAAAGAAGAGTTTCAGATTTGTGGTTGCACTGATTCACCCCCCCCCTCCCAGTGCCTTTAAAGACTAACGGTAGATATATTAAGTAGCGTGATCATGAAAAAGATGCTATTCATTTTTGCAAGTCATTTGAATCATACCATAATAAATGAATTCTTGAATTTTACACTTCAAATCATAACATTCACTAGTTTTATGCCCTTGAATTGGATGAAATATACAATTGGAATAATTTTCTTGTTTGTGTTTGTTAATTTTTTGCTTGTTTTTCAAAGGAAGATTAATTAAGTTGGCCTTAAGAAGCTCAAACAAAACAGACTCTTGTTGTGAGGAGAAAGTAGGAGGAGAATGTATAGATAGATTGGGTAAAGAGGACGATTGGAAACCAAAAGTTTATTTTGAAAAACTTTGCTCATTAGGAATATTTGATGTATCAATAAGATAAGATGCTCCTTTAGGTGGAAGGAGATTGAAATTTAAGGAGGACCAATTAATATCCACACATTTGCTAGATAGAGTTTTTTAATTATAAAAGTCAAATGTCTTGTCCTTGCTACGAAATGTTGGTGTAAAGTCTAAGGTTCCCCAATCATCATCTTGAAGGGTTGATGGACCACCTATTTATATTGGAGAAATATTTGAAGAAGAAAATGGAGATTGACTAGTGTTGATTTGATTAGGATCCTTATGTTTTAAGGTTGGATTTGTATAAGGAAAGACATCAAGGGTATTATCCTCTTCAATATATGTGTATGGTATTGCATGATAATTGGGTTGCATAACACCTTTTACAACAATCATTAGTTTTTTTTGAGGGGTATCTTGAATGGTATTGACTTTATTAAGTTCTTTGTTCTTAAAAGATGCATTTGGAAAAGGGGGAGCATCAAGAATATCATCCTCTACTTCTAAGGTAGTTTTATGAGAGTAAAAATTATAACTTTTTTGTTCTTCATCTCTAGAGGGAAGATGAGTGGAATAGAGAGGATAACTGCAATTGTGGGAATTGTCAATCATATCACCCTTTTTCATCACCAAATCATTCTCTTGCACAAAGGTAGTCTCATGGGGGAGGCACATGTCAATAGAATAATCAACATCATTCTCTAATGGTTCATCCAAAAGAGGGATATCATTGATAGAAGGCTTAAAAGTAGGTTCTTGCATCAATATGTCGTCATGATGAAGATAATATTTGGGAGAAGAATCACTGATTGGTTTATAAAGGGGATTATTATAAACCCTAAATCGTTGTATCACACTAATTAACTTTTGGTAAAATGATAGTTTAGGAGGCGTGGAAGAAGATTTAATAGAGATGAGGTCATCAAGGGCTTCATCTAACATATCAAAATCTTCACTACTAAATGCATCATCAAAAGCAGTAAAGTTTTGGACAAAGAAATCAAACATTTGGTAATGAAACAAGCTAATATTATGAAACAAAATAGAAAATGAACTAACAATGAAGGAATTTTTTTTTTTGGATTTTTATTGTTTTGAAACATGCAAGAATGAAAGTGACATGCAATAATGAAATGGATATACAATAGTGATTAACACAATGCCTACAAAGTAGATCTAGAAGCACAACATGTATACAAAGGATATCTAGTCACCAAAATCAAAAGAGGAAATGTCATAATTTGGGTTCACCAAAATGTATAGTAGAAAATGGTGAGAAATGCTAAGAGTAGAGATCACTCACCAAGATCCTATGGTATACACTAGGAATACAAATCAAACCCTTAATTTCAATTTTGATTAGAACAACCAAATTGATGAAGGGTGCTAATGCATAGCTCAAATAAAAGGGGAATTTTGTATTCCTTTTGAAGGATATTGATTATGGGATTGACTATAGATCTGGAAAATGATTGAAAATGACTGATGCAATGATAGATCTGAAATCAAATACAATATTGGAGAAGGATTTGTGCACCTTAAAATGAATTAGGAGGTTATATGACTTGAAATTATGATTTCCAGTCATAGAGATGTTGTAGACTGAAACCGTTCTAGATCTAGGACCCTAGCACATGTAACTTCTGACGGTGAAAATATGAGGCCTCAAGGAATAAGTTGACTTTTTTGGTACAATTATAGATTCGAATACACCCCTCTATTTTTGATTGTGTACTATATGATTTTGATCTTTGAGATAACCCCAAAAAATCACGAATCTAATTTTTTAGATCCTGAAACTTGTTCTTGCACACAAAAAAGGGAATTTGTTTGTGGAAGGGAGGGCTTGCCTTGGTCAAGCTCCAGTTTAGGATTTAACCTTCAATTGAAATCAAGTAAGGAATGCTAACATGTAACAAAGATTACCTCTTTGAATGTGATCAAGAATGTTGATGCAATAGCTTTGACTCCACACAAAAACCAAAAGGAAATGGTGAAAGAAATTTGATCTATGGAAGACACCTTGAATACTTGAAGAATTGAATGCTAAAATGCCACTTCAAATTGAACTTGGATGCTCAATACTTTGCTTGATTGCTTTCTCAATGGTTGTTTGAGAATAATGGTTGAATGCTCATGATGATGATGATGTGTCCCTCTAAAATGAATGAATAGGGATATCCTTTTATAGTACATTCAAAAATAGAATTACACAGGCAGACCATGGATCTGGAACCCCGATGAATGTGCTAGATAGGTCCAAGGGCCCAATATTGGATTAAAAAACCCAAGGGTAAAGTCAAATTTTGACTGCACCCCTCCATAAAGTTGCTTTCTTCTGATTGGAGGGCATGACCTATAATGTTTGCAGGATCCAAAAGGTAAGTTGATTCCGAGATTGGGAGCGAATTCCAAGATCATAAAAGGAAGGGAAAATTTTGCTATTGGATGAAAACAGGGGAGGATTCTTAGAAATAAGATCCTACCTTAATTTTGCACAAATTAAGGAGGATTAGGGAAGAAACAAGGACCCATATGTTAATAAAGTATACATTTAAGTTCAATGTAAAGCCCAATCAAAGGAACCACACTAAAGTGGGCCCAAAATGATCCTAAATTGAGAACAAATCAAGTGCTTACTTCTTAGGATGATATAGTAAGTTATATACCAATTTCAAAAGGGGGGTGTTCAAGTTTCAAGTGATATGACAAGTGTACAATATTGTTATTGATGACAAAGCAACGGTGAATTTCAGGCAATGTTCATCATGGTACAATAGAGATATAATACATAATGGGGACAGTCTAAAGGTTTCAACTCATAAAGGCATGATCATCCATAGAGAAACAAAGAATATAAATAATGCCAAGGAAAAATCTTAAGCATAATGACACAATCCACAGGCATGAATATGTGGAATAATAGAGAAGGTAATGCCAAAGTATAATACTGCTTCTATATGATCATCAAGTGATCTGGGAGCAATCATGATGTCCCTGAGATAACAAAAACAAATATGAGTGGAATGTAATAGAGATATCATGGAGCATATGTAATGGAAAAGAGTCAGTGCGTGTATCAAAAATCAAGGTTGTGGACACCATTTATTAAAGAAAAATAACCTATCTACACAGTACAACAATCTTGTCATATCAGAGCAACATTTTTGTCACAAAGAGCACATGATAATGTGAAAAGGGTCAATCATTATAAAAAAACATTTCATAACATTTTTATACTCAAGAAGATACCATCACCAAAGATCAATTAATAACAAGAAATATATATGGACATTCGAGCATAGTCACTTTTATATAGTTTCAAGAATAGTGATAGTTGGAAGGCTACATGTTTAAGGCAATGTCATGATCCTTTAATTGTTTGTGTTTTTTCTCTTCTTTTCAAAGTTCGAGACATAGAAAGAAAGAACCTCAAGCCCTATCCTACAAAGAATGTATATACTTAGCTACGAGAAAGCATGAAATCACATAATATACAACAAAGGGTTTCAACATATTTTGAGTATCTACAGGAGGACATTCACAACTATTTATCTGTAGTAATTTGAATTTCAAAATCTCTAAAGCTTCAAGGGGATGACACAAAAATCTGTATATTCCTTATGTTCTTCAAGTCTTAGCTAATATATATATGCAAAAAAAACCCAAAATGATAAGCTACAGATACATTCATAGGGAAATGTAGAAAAGTCGTGGCTAAATAGCCCAAAAGCTCAAAATAAGCAAGAATATCAAATGTTGTAACATGAATGAAGAGAAAACCCGTAAGTTTTTTACAACTTTCAAACCTAGGATTTGAAAGATTACATAAAATAATGGAGGTTGTGGAGAGAATTAGGTCATACCCAGTATTACCATGCAAAGATCAGACAAAGATAACTGTAAAAAATATACAGAGGAACCTTCAATAGTGGCATATATGTATAGAAAATAGAGCTCCAAAGCCTAATAATGAAGACATACCTGGAAAGAGGGTGGAAGATATATGTAGAAATTGCAATAATTACTCATGAAGAAGTTTCAAACTTCATAAGAAAACTCAAGAGTCTTCATAAAAAATTCAACAAACCCTAGTTTTTCTAGGGTAGCAACGGGCAGAACAAAGAAGGTGGAATCAAAACTGAAAATGAAATGAATGATTTGAGTTTAAGTTTGATACCCTAAATGTCAATGTCAAAGATGCATGCCATTTTGCCTTTTTCTTTTAAAATCTTTTGCACAAATATTATCTTGTGGGGATGAATACAAGTCCTTGACTTAGGTATTATGTGTTTCTCAATACTTAGAGTTTTTGTGTTTCTATTTTGTATTGGATTCATTTGTAATATTCTATTAATAAATGATATATCTATAAATAATTTTATTAATATTATTCAAATCATACAAAGATATAGGAAAAAATATTAATCCAATTTATTATTTCATCTTTTTATTTAATGTAAAGTTGTTTGCTGGGTAATTTGGTTTAAATTACATAGTAAATAATGCCACATGATGTAGTAATAAATTGTGTCTTCATTTTTAAGTCAAATTGAGTTGTCATGGTGAGTGCCTTGTATGTAGGGGTGGTTTTGTCTTGGTTTGAATAGTTTCTAGACACGAGGAGGGAATCTAGAGGTTGTTTGTGCAGATTTAGGGGGAGTTGGAGCATTTTTTAATGTTATAATGATGGAAGGGCTCAAAGTTGATGTTTTCTTCAAAGTGTAATCATTTTTTGAGTCTTTTGCAAGGCTTCAAAATAGGCTTCTTAGTTATATCCGACCATGTTGGTTGAGGCCTTATTCTCATGCAACTGCCTTGGGAAAGGCATAAGTATTGTAAACTTCTCATTTTTGAAGTTAGTTCTTATTATACTTTTTATCTATCTTGTAACTTTTAAAGTCCTAGAAGAAAAATATTACATATTTTTTGTAACTCATATTGACATGTATACCAATTTATGCCTTAGAGACTAATGAAGATAAGCATTTTCTCTTTTCAATTTTTCTGTCTAAATGTGTGCACCTGTTTGATTGCTACAACTACTTATAAAACTATCTAAATCCTTGTGGCTATGTCTCATTATTGTATGCACCCTAAATGGTCACCTAGACTATGGGCCTCATTTATCATTTTATCAATTTATCAAATTCCTAAATCAATGCTTTCCAACATTTTCAATTCAAATCAATTTCCTTGATCAAATTGTAATTAATTCAATTATTTCAATATTTCCTAAGGTTTGATCATTTTTATTTAATTAAAAGATTTAATCTCCCTTTTAATTAAATAAAATTCATCTTATTTAATTAAATTAAATTTCTCCCTTTTAGTTAAATAAAATTCATTTTATTTAATTAAATTAAATTTCTCCCATTAAATTAAATTAAATTCTTCTAATTTATTTAATTAAAAGAAAACCCCTCTTTTAATTAAATAAATAAAAAACCCCACTTAAAACACTTTATTTGATGAAAAAGGAAATAAATTAAATAAAAATCTCTTTTTCTTGACATCTTCCTAAGTGGTGGGCTTTTTGCTTTAATGAGCACATGGATAAACCAAGATTTAATCTCCACCATTGCTCATTTCTTTTTGCCTCTTAATCTCTACCGTTCACTTTTCTTTATAAGGAAACCTCTCATTCTCAGTTTCATATACATTTTTTATATATTGTTATGCTACAAGTTCGGAGAGCAATTTTGGAGGAGAATTTGAGCACTCAAGCTTGGATATTGCAACTTCTCTTTTCTTGTCTTCTTCTTGCATCCATGGCTATTCATGTAGATTAGATTCATATTAGATTAAATTCATATTTTCTTCCATAGATTAAGCTTGCATATTTCCTTTCATAGATTAATCTTGCATTGTTATCA
>MU228374.1:2809055-2820287 GCA_018584345.1 Thuja plicata | reverse complement strand
GGCACAACTAGGTCAATCTGAGGGCCTCCATTACAAACCTTTGCACTCCATGACTAGAGAGCTATGAGTCGATATTTGAGGCCTCATTCTTGAGCAACCTTGAATGGAATGATTCATAGAAGTGTGATACATTTTCATCACACATTTTTGGCACCCACCGTGGGGCAGAAGATTCATTTTCTATCTCTATAGATATTTTTCATAATTTAATTTTGGATTTCTGTATTTTCCGTACTTTTCATACTTTTGTAGGGAATTTTCGTGCGACATTTTGCAGGTCTAAAGGCAAACTTTTGCTGGATTTTGTGTTTCGTCACGCGGCTCTGTGCGAATCTTCGCATGACATTCAGCACCAGGTTGTGGATCTGATCTATTACTATTTTTTGTGGTCTGAGCACTTCTTCGCGCGAGGTTATTCGAATCTTCGTGCGACACTGTGCGAATCTTCGAACGAGATTCTGTACCAGAGATCTTTTTTTCATTGCTATATTTATATATCTCTATTTTTCCTGCTAACCACTAATGTTTACTATTTCTGGTGGTTCATGATTTGCTATTGCTATTGTTGTTGTTGATTTGGACTTGCGTGGATAAACTACAAAATGATTCACGTTGCATTGGATTTGAGGTATTATATTAATCTCTATAACATTTGGATTTTGGAAATAAAATGAACATCTCATGTGTTTAGCTTGAGTGTTTTTTGCTTTCATATATCACATTTCCAATTGGTGCTCTAAAAATGGACCTAGATTTGCTTTCTTGCATATATGTTTCACATAGTAATTAGGCCCTATGAACACTATTTCTGGCGATCTTGAGAGAGTGGGCTTCATTCGTGTGTCTTATATGTGAAGCTCTTCTTGACGATAGATCCCCTTGTAGGTAGGGAAGGATTTGTCATTGCTTCAAACTTGGTTTAGTCTTCAACTTTGATTGGTACTTTCTCTTTTGAGATCGGTGGTCATTGTTGTTGATTTACCTTAGGTGAGGTGATTTCAACTTAGCGGGTCAATTAATCTTGTTTACTATGTTTGGGTGAGGTGAAGAGGCTAGAGGATTATGCTCTTTTCCCTTTTGGGAGAATTAGAAACTTGGAACCCTTGAATCCAAACCAAGTCCCCATGTGGTCCATGTTGTGAGTCTTCCTTGTTAGAGAGGGTTAACCGTAGTGGACATTCCCTTTATTGGGTAAACCATGTGGACGGAATCTCAAGCGGTAATAGTAATTTTTTCCATGGTAGCAACAACCGCTATATAAATGTCCTTGTGGAAGAAATCTCCACGGGTGTATTTTCTTGTGGGTTGTCAGATCTCCTCAGCAGCTCCTGATTGATTAAATTCTCAGACTGTGTCAAAACCTCGGTGTGCTGGGATTGGATTTCACCCACTTGAGATTGCAAAAGTTGCAGAGTCAAACCATTACTAAGAACCATAGTGCAACCAACTTTTTATTTTTTAGGACTATGTGCGTGATTAAAAAACATTTTGAGAACATACACAAGGAAGATTCTTATGGAGTAGAATACTATGTCACTATCCATGTTCATGTGTAAGGTTGCTTTGTCCCTTGCTCATTTTTTGAAGACATTGATTGCTTGAACTCCCTGATTGTTGTCTTGCATGCCTGATTCATGATAAAATATGTTAATGTATCTAGTTGGTTATTTAAAACAATCAAAAACTGAGTTTTGTTGCCTACCCTTGCACGAGAGAACTATTTCTTCGCACAGCTCTGTGCGAATTCTCGTGCGGTAATGTGAGAATCCTCGTGCGATATCCTGCCAATTTGTTGTTATCCTATCACACCAGTCTGGCCTTTCTCCGCGTGGCTCTGTGCATTTTGTCACGCGGTCTTGTGCTAATCCTCGTGCAAGAAAGATTTTTGTCACGCGAAACTGTCTGCCCGCTTGCTTGATTACTGTTGCTGCCCTGTCATTTCTAGTTTCCTTGGTTGATCTGGGTCAGATTGGATTACTTACCCCACTGTTAGAAGCTTTTTTAGCTTTGGATTCTTGTGTTTTGACCTCTTGGATTAGAAATCTTTGATTTCACAAGTGACCTTGCTTGGAGCTTGGTGAGCTAGAAACCATCCTTGTTGACAAGATAAACCTTTAGATTCTTTGATAACACACTTGGAGAGTCCTGGTAGTCTCTTGTCCATTCACTTTCATACAATTTCAATCTCAATTAATATAATTTGGGTAAGACCATCCTCCTGATCCATATGTGCTAGGGTATTCACCCAAATTTATTGGACACCTCTGTGGTAGTGTTGGCTTACACCTCTTTGCATTTTTCTATTTTATCACCTCTTTTTTGGATAAGTTAATGCCTTTACTATCCTAGTTTAGTACCAACGTCTCTTAGGGTCGTCCTATCAGCTAGTACCTTTTCTTTCATGCCAGTTACAACTAGATATCAAGTAAATCAAGGAAAATGACCTCAAGTGGTTTTTAACCAATTACCCCTAGTTCGAACTCGCCAAAGACATAAGGGAAAAGAACCCATATTTGATCAATCGCCTAGGAATATCTCAGAAGTGTGGTTTGATTCTGAGAGTCATCTTAGTGAGTTGGGTACCCCCTTAGCATCTTCTCACTCTTCTATGGATATGAGTTATACAAGGACTCCGAGAGAAAGGGAAGACATGGATAAACGTTATAATGATATGTTTGCAAAGAGTAGAGATGCTATTTCATTCAGTGGTTCCTCTCATAACAGTAGACCAGCCTCACCCCTTATTTCAACAAGATATCTAGATGCACACCAAGGGCTGAGAGAGAGAGAGAGAGAGGTAAGAGACATGCTTATGATGATGAGTTATCACAACATGAGAACCAAGGAGATGAACTTTATGATACTCATATCAATACAACTTATACCAACAACTTGTTTCAAAATTCAAGACCAAGTTCACCACTCAAGACCTCTTCAGGTTACACGAATGAAAGGATTAAGAGGATTGAGCGTGAAAAGAAAGTTTTCCAAGATGAACAAGCTCATAAGGAAGAACAAATTAGACGCCTAGAGTTGGAGAGAAAGACTTTGGTAGAAATGGAAAAGAAAGCCTTTCAAGAGGAGCGAGATAGGCTCTTGGCTTGACAACTCAATGATCCATTCAATAATAAATATGCATGTTAGTGGTGGAAACAGTTCTCCTCCATCCACTCCTCCTAGGACTCCACGAAGTAGATGACATTCAAGATCACCATCACGATCTCCTAGCCCTAGGAGAAGAAGGGCCTCAAGACATGATCAATATAGGAGACAAACCCCTCCTAGGAACTCAAGGCCACCTTCACAATGTGCTCATTATGGTTCACAATATGGGTGTAGTAGCTCGACCTTTGATCATACCTCCGAAGACTTTATGAAAATGCAACAAGAGCCACTTTTCCAACATTATGTGGAGAAATATTTGGAGCAAAACAAGGATAAGTTCCTAGAGAGTCTAATCAACAAATGTGCTAGGGTCCCTTACAACTTTGATGTGGATAAAAATATTAAGAAGAAAGGTCCATCCCAAGAGGAGAAGATCAATGAAATGCAAAGAACAATGGACAAGATGTTTGCACCTGAGAATTCTTTCTCATTGGACTCGATTTGTCCTAATCCTTTTGATAAGAGTGTTGACATGAAATAATTTACTAGAAAGGTTGAAATTCCTCAATATGCCAAATATGATGGGAGTGGAGATCCACATGATCATGTGCGCCAGTTTTATACCACAAGTTTAGAGTTTCATCAAGATGATTCATACCTTATGAGATTGTTCCCACGAAGTCTTAAAGGTCAAGCAATGGAATGGTTTACTAAGATAACTCCCCCTGTTAAGAATTTCAAAGAGCTTGTTCACAGATTTGTTTAACACTTTGCATACAATGTTTCAAGATCTATAACCTTGTTGGACTTATGTAGCTTAAAATAGAATCAAGGGGAATCCTTTGTTACTTTCTTGCAAAGGTGGAGACGAAAATGCTCTTTTTATTCTAGAGCTATTCCCGACAATGAAAAGATTGACATTTTTGTTAGTAATTTGGTCCCCGAAATGTGGTGTGAAGATAAGAAAATGGTTTTTGATTCATTTGACACCATGGTTGAAACCACGTGTAGAATTGAGGATGTTTTAAGAGAACAAGGAATTTTGACTAAACATGGAAACAACAACAACAATGGTCAAAACAACAACAACTCTAATAAGGATAAAGGAAAGAACCAACATTGGAATAGGAACAAACAAGTGGTTAACGATGGATTTGTGGATTCCTCCCAACCTAAAGATCAACTTGTGCTCCACTTATCTAGTACTATTCAAGCTACAAAGCTCAATACATCCAATCAACAAGAAAGTAAGCCAAGCTACCAAGGTAAGACTAAGAGCGAAAGACGTCAATTTACAAAACTTGGTGAGTCATATGAGGAAATTTTAAATAAACTTATGGCTAACAATATGGCACATCCTCAAGATGTTGTGAATTCTCGTATGCTGGTAGTTAAACCACATTGGTGGAAGGAGAAAGCCTTTTGCATATTTCATAATGGTATTGGACATGACGTTGAACACTACTAGAAACTCAGGCATATCATTCAAGATCTCATTGAGAGTGGACAACTTACAATAGATGGATTGAACACCGACATTGATCATAAGGCATTCAAGGAACCTTTGCCCAAATATGAAAAGGGGGAGACCTCTAAAGTTAAGAATGGAAAAGCTGAGATCAATTATACTTACACAGATGCGGAGAATACAATCAACATGCTTGGATTTGTGGAAGAAAATGTTAATGTGATGAGTGAAAGAGATCCTTATGGTTATGATTTATATGAAGACTCTCCTCTGATTTTTGACAAAGAACCTGTTGTGGTGCTAAGAGGTCCCAACTCTAGAAAGTCATCTCAAGCCCCTAATGTTGTTACCCGAAGTCAAGGTCTTGTTGTCATTAGAGGACCCAATTCAAACCAGTCAAGTAAAGCTAAGCAAGTGGCATCCAATCCTGTCACCTTGAAACCAGCTATTAATCCTAAATCAAGTTATAGTCTTGTTGATCAGTTACAGAGAACCCCAGCTCAGATTTTGATCTTTAAGCTCTTAGAGTTGTCCCCAAGACGTAAAAAAATCCTTGAGGATGCTTTGCGCATGGAAAACGTCCCCAAAAACTTAGATGTCAATCAATTCCAGAATATGGTTAATCACATTTACACCCCTCATTTCCTTTCCTTTTCAGAAGATGATGATAAAGCTTTGAGCCATCCGCACAATCTTGCCCTTCATATTGAGGTCATGATCCATAGAACCTGTGTCAGGCACGTGTTGATAGACGTGGGTGTTGGGATTAATATTTGTTCCTTTGGTATTTTGAAAGAATTGGGTTATTCTGAGAAAGTCATAAATACCAGAAAAAGGATTACTATCAAAGCCTATGATGAGGCAGAAAGAAGTTCCAAGGGGTTGGCCGTCCTTCCTGTTAGGATTGGCCCTGTTGAAAAGGATATTGTATTTCAAATAGTTGATGCTGGACCCCTTGCATATAATATCTTACTTGGTAGACCATGGATTCATGATATGCAAGCAGTGCCGTCTACCTACCATCAATGTGTTAAGTTCCCCTATAATGGCATAGAGATTTGTATACCTAGGGATAAAACTTCATCTGTTAATTCAATTTCAGCAGGGGCTCATGTTCCCCTCAATACAGAAGCAGAAGATTTTGATGCAACCTTAGTTGAATGCAAGGACAAGCTTAAGTCAATAGACCTTGGTATGGGGGGAGGGTATCAACTCAACTCCCTCACAAAATTACTAGTTTCACCTCGGTCTTATGGCAAGCCTTCACAAGAAAAGAAACCTTCCTCTTCAGCTATGACCTTATTTGGCAAATTTGTAGAATCATCATTGCCTATCCAAGATGAGAAAGAGGAAACATTTGTTAGAGATTGGATCTATAGAGAAGAAAAATATATGCACAAGGAGAACGTCTCTCCCTCTCCTAACGCTTATGGAAGAGGGTATACTTTTGTTAGACAAATGGGCTATCCTGGATACGACCCTCTTAATCACAATTCGGGTGCTAGATCCAAACCTCTTGATCATGCTCAATTTGGACACAAGTCCAAGAAGCCAGTTGGCCTAGGATTTGAGAATTACAACAAGCGCACTAATCCTCTCTTTGAAAAGTTTGATAGTGACAATGAACCAAAATATGTACCTAATTTGACAAATTAACAGGATATGTGTGAAGATTGGGTTCCTTCCGCTAATCTCCTTTGGGGATATTCAGATGTTTCACTCACCCATGCATCAGTTGCAACTTTAGAACAAGAATAAGATATAGAGGATCCTTTGAGAGAGCGTCAACAAAAGAATCTTGTTCGTTTAATGGAAAGATAAAGCGCTACTTTTGATGAAACTGGACCTTCTACATCACGATGTCACAAACCTTCATGGTGTAAGCATCCTAGTCACAGTTTAGATACAAGTTCTAATGAGTATGAATGTGACTCTTTTTCAGAGCCTTCTACAATTGATAGAGATATTGATGTTGTTCATACTTATAGTTCTCAACTCAAGGTAGCTAACGAGTCATGTGTAGGATTAGAGGATTTGAACCCATGTGTTGTCTTAGTAGATGATTCTTCACTTGTTAGGACAAATCTTGATTTGGGTAGCTTAGAGGGATACTTGACGGACTCTGACTCTTCGGTCACCAGTGATAATATCATTCACATTTATAACCTTGAACCAGTTGTTGACTTGCCTCTTATTCACCCCAACCTCATTGATTGGTCCCAACGCTATCAAGAACCTGAGCTTTTAACATTCCAAAATGATTATGAGATAGCCTGTTACCTAAATACCATTGAATCCATAGTCTCTTCCACCAGTGAATCGACTACTAGTATGACAAATCCAGACATCAAGTACCTTAGTCACAAGATAAAAAGAAAATAAAATCAAAAGAATAGGAGTTCTGATGGTGAAAACCACTGTGTGGCGGTGTCAGAACTGAAAAAAAGTAAAAATAAATGGCGTATCCGAGGGTGAAAACCTCTATGAGGCACCTAAGGATGAGGTACTTGATTGTCTCCCCAGCTATTTTCAAGATAGATCTTCAGTGCTTATTGAACCAACACAAGCAGATAATTTGGGTACATATGAGGCTCCGTAGATAGTACATTTGGCTGAGTCCTTGTCACCAACAGAAAAAGAAGCTTACTCTAAGTTCTTATAGAAAAAGAAGATCAATTTTGCATGGACTTATTCAGATATGCCAGGGTTGGACATTAATCTTATTATGCATCACTTATCTATAGCTCCAAATGTCAAACCAATTAAACATAAATTGAGAAAGATGTATCCTCACATAGCTCTCCTAGTCAAAGAAGAATTGGAGAAACTCCTTGGTGCAAAATTCATAAGAGCTATTGCCTATGCTGAATGGATATCAAACATTGTACCGGTTTCCAAACATGACAAATCCATTCGAGTTTGCATAGATTTTAGAGATCTCAATAGGGCATGCCCAAAGGATGACTTTCCACTTCCCAATATAGACATGATAGTGGATATGACTGCGAGTTATGATATTTATTCCTTGATGGATGGTTTTTCTGGATATAATCAGATTAAGATAGCTCCTGAAGATCAAGAAAAAATTGCATTCACTTGTGCATGGGGTACCTATTGTTGGAACTTCATACCTTTTGGATTACAAAATGCAGGAGCCACCTATCAACGAGCTATGACAACTATTTTTCATGACATGATGCATAAAAATATGGAAGATTATGTGGATGACATCTTGGCCAAGTCTAAACAAAGAGATGCACACTTAGACGATTTGGAAATCATTCTAGATTGCATGGAACAATTTCAACTAAGATTAAATCCTAAAAAGTTTGCATTTGGAGTCACCTTTGGAAAACTACTTGGATTCATCATTTCAGCAAAAGGAATAAAGGTGGACCCTGAAAAAGTTCAAGCAATCATAGGTATTCCACCTCCTAAAAACATTAGTCAAATGAGGAGTCTTCAAGGACATCTTCAATCTATAAGGAGATTTATTTCACAATTGGTAGATAGAGCTCAACCCTTCAACAAGAACTTACATAAAGGAGTCAAATGTGTTTGGAATGAGGATTGTCAAAAGAGCATAGATCAAATCAAGAAATACTTGGCAAATCCTCCTATTTTAATGCCTCCTATCCTTGGGAAACCACTTATTCTATACATTTTAGCAACATAATCTTCCTTGGGGGCATTACTAGCTCAACTTGATGAACATGGGAAATAAAGAGCAATATACTACATTAGCCATACTCTTGTTTGATATGAGGTTAATTACACTAGCATTGAAAAAGCTTTCCTTGCTATTGTGTTTGCTTCCCAAAATTTGCGACATTACATGCTTGCGCACACTATACACCTCATAGCGAAAATAGATCCGCTCAAATATTTGCTAAGTAAGGCTGCCCTCATAGGTAGACTTGCTAAATGGATGATGATACTTTCAGAGTTTGACATAGAGTACATTGAGCGTAAGGCAGTGAAAGGACAAGCCACAGTAGATCAATTGGCTGATTTCCCATTACAAGATGATGCACCCAGTCAAGTTGACTTCCCAAATGAGCACCTCATGTATACGAATGAAAGAACATGGAAGATTTTCTTTGATGGATCTTTTTATGCAAAACGGTCCAGGAGCTGGTGTATTATTTGTTTCTCCTCATGGGTACATGATTCCTAAGTCTTACAGGTTATTGTTCCCATGTACAAACAACATTGCTGAATATGAAGCTTTAACAAATGGACTTAAGATGACCATAGAATGAAAAATCACAGAGTTACACATCTACGGGGATTCACATCTGATAATCAACCAAGTTAATGATGAATATAAAATAAAACATGAGAAAATGGTACCTTATAAGAAAATGGTTGATTCCTTGAAACACTACTTCACATTTGTCACGTTTCAGCAAATCCCTAGAACATAAAATAAAACAGCTGATGCTATGGATACACTTGCTTCACTCCTTCAGTTAGATCAACATGAATCAAGATTTGAATTCCTGGTGGAAGAACTATATCACCCTATCTTTGACTCCCAAGAAAGCCATGTCATTTGTACCCTTGTTGGTCGTGAGTCATCCCATTATGGTGCCATTTACTCATATCTTCGTGATGGCATTATACCTGAAACCTTTAACCGATCTGAATGCAGAAACCTTACCTGAAACGCCTCTCGCCATTCCCTTATTGCTGGTGATTTGTATAGGAGGGGTCTAGATGGAACACTTCTTAGATGCTTAGAAAAAGAAGAATCTGACCAAGCGTTAGTTGACATCCACGAGGGCATCTATGGGGCACATTCTAATGGTCTTTCCATGGCCCAAAGGTTGCTTAGGGTGGGGTACTATTGGCCCATGATGCAGATTGATGCAGTAGCTTTTACAAAGTCATGTGAAAAGTGTCAAAAACATGGTAACCTAATACATGCTCCAGGCAAGGAGCTCATTCCTTCTATATCTCATTGGCCATTTCAGCATTGGGCCTTTGATCTTGTTGGGCAGATTCATCCCAACTCATCAGGTGGACACAAATTTATCATCACTACTACTGATTACTTCACTAAATGGGTAGAATTTGTCCCACTTTCTGTTGCCTCGGGCAAGACAATGTTTCTATTCATTTTGAACCATATCATCTGTCGATATGGAGTGCCTTCCGAGATTATCACTAACAACAGAGGCCAATTTAAAAATAAGGATCTTAAACAACTCTGCAAGAAATTTAAGATTAAACAACATTGGTCCTCCATTTACTTCCCACAAGGAAATGGTCAAGCAAAGGCATCAAACAAGACCATTCTTAAAATCTTGCATAGAACAGTGTGTAAGAATGGTAGAGATTGACATTTACAGATAAATCCAACTTTGTGGGCCTATAGAATGAGTATTCGTACTCTTACTGGGGCTACTCCTTTTGCCCTTGCATATGGTGTTGAAGCAGTGTTACCTTTGGAGGTTGAGATTCCTTCACTCCAAGTTTCTCTCCATGGTCTAGTTACAGATGAAGACTACCGCGCCATGAGACTTAAAGAGTTAGAACTTCTAGATGAAAAATGTCAAGCATCATTTGACCATATGCGGGTTTATCAAAAGCGCATGTCCAAAGCCTTCAACAAAAAGGTTCGCCCTAGAGAATTCCAAGTGGGAGATCTTGTCCTACGTGAAAATCCTAAGAATCAACAACATAGAGATCAAAAGAGAAAATTTGAACCTAATTAGCTTGGACCTTACATTATTACAACAACTTTTGGGACAGGTGCTTATTTACTATCTACAGAAGAGGGAGAGCAGCTCCCTGATCCTATCAATGTCTTGCACCTGAAGAAGTTCTATCCATGATGCCCATTCTGTCTAGGGGCATCCTTTTGTATATATTTATTGATCCTGAAAAAATCCAAAAAAATGATATATTGTCAAAAATTTTAAAAATAAAAAAATGTCCTGAAAAAATGATCATCTTAGTGAAAACCTACCAATAGGTGCTTTGATGTATCTCAAAAAAATTATACATTCCAAAATACAAAAAAAACAAAAAATTCAAAAACTTCAAAAAAATAGAAAAAGTGCCTTGGTGAAAACCTAGAAACAGGCGCCTTGGCAGCAAAAATTCAATTTTTTATATAAAAAGTCCTAAAAAAAAGAAGAGAAAAATGAAAAAATAGAAGAAATGAAAAAATTGTAATAAAATCCGAGGGGTGAAAACCTGGAAACGGGCGCTACTTGAGGCCTTCGCACCCCTATTTCTTAGCGCGTATCCGCGACACTTAGCTTTTCTCCATCATGCCTTGTCCTTGTTGCCTTGGTTTGGAATTGGTCTTTGTCTTTGTCTAGGGGGCATAACTATGTTAACTTTGGTCTCTTGGATGCATTAGTCTTTAGGACACCTCACAAATGGTGTTTTTCAACACCACCTCAACTGTATTGTTCAATACAACCCCTGACATTGAGTGTTTTGCAACACTTATCAGTTTGGTCTTACCCTATTTTTTCATGTGGTCTCACCTACTTGCGAGCATTTGATCCTTATCCTTGGAACTCAGTATCAGTTAACACACTTAAATTTTTAAACGCAACACTTAATGCTTGAGCTATGTCATGATCTTTTCTTTGTGTGCTGACTGTTATTGATTTTCGTTGAGTGTCCTTGTCTAATAAGTC
>MU228374.1:2754826-2807783 GCA_018584345.1 Thuja plicata | reverse complement strand
TCAATATTTCCTAAGGTTTGATCATTTTTATTTAATTAAAAGATTTAATCTCCCTTTTAATTAAATAAAATTTATCTTATTTAATTAAATTAAATTTCTCCCTTTTAATTAAATAAAATTCATCTTACTTAATTAAATTAAATTTCTCCCTTTTAATTAAATAAAATTCATCTTATTTAATTAAATTAAATTTATCCCATTTAATTAAATAAAATTATTCTAATTTATTTAATTAAAAGAAAACCCCTCTTTTAATTAAATAAATAAAAATCCCCACTTAAAGCACTTTATTTGATGAAAAAGGAAATAAATTGAATAAAAATTAAATAAAAATTCCTTTTTCTTCACATCTTCCTAAGTGGTGGGCTTTTTGCTTTAATGAGCACATGGATAAACTAAGATTTAATCTCCACCATTGCTCATTTCTTTTTGCCTCTTAATCTCAACCGTTCACTTTTCTTCATAAGGAAACCTCTCCTTCTCATTCTCGTATATATTTTTTATGTATTGTTATGCTACAGGTTTGGAGAGCAATTTTGGAGGAGAATTTGAGCACTCAAGCTTGGATATTGCAACTTCCCTCTTCTTGTCTTCTTCTTGCATCCATGGCTATTCATGTAGATTAGATTCATATTAGATTAAATTCATATTTTCTTCCATAGATTAAGCTTGCATATTTCCTTTTCATGCATTGTAATCATTTAGAATAATTGTCATTTTCATACATTGAATCTCTCATTTCATGGTGTACTTGCATGGGCACAACTAGGTCAATCTAAGGGCCTCCATTACAAACCTTTGCACTCCATGACTAGAGAGCTATGAGTCAATATTTGAGGCCTCATTCTTGAGCAACCTTGAATGGAATGATTCATAGAAGTGTGACACATTTTAATCACACAATTATAACACCTTTTACAAATAATATGTATATTGTAGGTTGTAGATTGTGTTGAAATACACATGTTGTCTAGTTGTGAGAAGTTTCTCTCCTTCTAGGGATATCAACATTCAAGCCTTCTTATGAAGTATTTATGCAAGGAACATATATAATTGAATTGTGTATGTCAATCTTTATCATTGATTGAAATATGTATGAGGGTTGTATTACATGTCTTAAGTAATCTTGTGGTGCATCACCTTTAGGGTTATTTTTTATTTTCCAAGTTTCCTTCTAACCCTTTTTCCAACAAAGGTTAGTTTAGGTGAAGTACATTTAGGAAGTCAACCTTTCTCTAGAGGTTCTTTCTATCATAGGTTACCCACAAACCTGGAAATTTCCCTTGTTTCTCCAAAGTGCTAAGTTCTACAACTTAGCAAGGGTGCAATTTTGAGAGATACAAATTTCCCCCAGATGTAGTGAGTAAGTATAAAATCCCTCTACTTCTCCTCATTTTGGTAATCAAGAAATAAATTTGGGGTCCATCTTGAAGCATTCAAATCTATAGGTGATCTAAGGCACTCAAGCATTCAATCCAAAAGTCTTGTGTAAGAAATTGAGCAAGTCAAGATCTTTGATAAATTCAAGGCATTTGGTGGCAATTCAAGATCTATCAAAGTCTTAACATCCCTTCACATCAAGCATCCGAGGTGGTTTTCTTCATGGATCTAGCTTCTTTCTCCATTTGAGTTCAAGTAAAGTAGTTTTCATCAAGGAGGAGCCACTACATCTACTAACCTCTTATCTTCTTCTCTTTCTTCCTTCTATTTCAATATTGGCAAGTAGAAACATCTATCACACAAAGGTTTTGTGTTTCCATGATTCCTTTTGGTTTTTTATGTTGAATCAAAGCTATTGCACAATCATATTTGATCACATTGAAAGTGGCATCTGTATTGTGAAGGTATGAGTTGCTTTATTTATTAGATATGATCACTATTCTATGTCTACATACTTTAATTTTCCATTTTCCAGGTTGATTCTTAGATAGGGGTTTGATTGAGGCAAACCCCTATATTCAACCTTATTTCTTGTTTTTCTATGTGCAGGTACAGGTCAGGAAGTTGTAATTATAGATATGGACTCCACCGATCCTGACATAAGCTCCTATAGAATCTGGAACACATTCATCAGGTACAAAATGTTTCAAACATTCTACGCCTAGGTACATAACATTTTAGGCGTTCTGCACCCTTAGAAACAGATTCAAACTTTTAGGAAAAGTCTTAGACAGATTGTAGAGTTCAGATATGGAACTATAGGTATTTTTGAGATTTAAATAGTCTGAAAAACAATAACAGAACAACATTTCCTTCATTTTTCCAAGGTACACGTATTTCATCTTCATTTTCATCTTTAGCATTTCCAGATTTCTTTAGCCTTAATTCATCACCTTTCCCAAATTTAAGCAACAAAAAAAATAGAAGCCCCTTTTGACCCAAATCTGGTATTAACATCACTTCATCCTTTCTTGTGGTACTTATCTGATTTGACTTGAGGAGGCTTCATATTCTCAATGTGTATGGTAAATTTGGGGAGAGCGTTGGTCCTATTAGGTGATCCCCTTTTTCCACTGTATAGAAAGATATCAAAATAAACCACATAGGCCATAATAGACAAAGATATATCAATGGTGATATAAAGGGAATTTTCAGTCTAAAAACAAAATGTAAAAGTAAAAAAATAAAAATATGAAAACCCTAATGCAATCCTAAAGAGACGGTCCAATTGTGTAGGACGAAATATGTTCTCTAAAAATATAAAGGAGAATAAAATTTCCCTAAGGGAATCTTGGGTAATCTAATAAATACATACAAATAAGAACTAATCAACCTAGGTTAGTAAATGATTAGTAGGGTATTGAAATTTTCACACACACACACACACACACACACGCACACACACACACACGCACACGCACACGCACACATACACACACACACATGTGTACGCGCGCGTGCACACACACACACGCGCGCGTGTGCGCGCTTGCACACGTGTGCACACATGCGCACACGCACACATACATGTGCACACACACATGCACGCGCTCACACACACACACACACGTGCACACACACACATGCACACACACACGTACACACACACACACACACACACACACACACACACCATTTTAGGGTAAAAGAAGATGACATGGGTACTTAGCTCAATGTTTGAAGAATGAGATATTTTTTGATTAGAATGTATATGCTCACAAGACAATAACTCTACTAATGAAGTGTAAGTGCCTACAATAAATCAATAATCCAATCAAGGGCAAGCTCATAAACATGAGATAAAGTTGTGGTCATGGACTTATACTTTGAGTTTGGATTTTACATTGCATGTAGTGGTATTTTGTTTCCTCTACTCACCTTGTGAATGAGTGTTTGGTCTACTTTTTCTCTCTCTAAATGTTTGAGAATTTGGTGGTATTTAGAAATACCTTAAGAACAATCAAGGGCCTTATAATACAAATTTGTTACTCCTTTTTAATGCACCCAATTCAAATGTGTCACTATTAATCACTCTAGTTCTCTAGAATGATTTCTTGATTCTTTGATGATTATTAGATTCTTGGTTGATTAAAATGAATGCATTGGTTGTCTTTAAATACTAGCAGATGACATTAAATTATGCCAAACATGTATTTAATCAACTCAGAGTGAGACCTGATAAATGAGCTACTCAACCAAATTTGAACTTTATATAACTAGGGCCATCTTTCCACTGTAGAATTAACTTGGTGTAGGCAAATAACTAAATCTAGGTAGCTAACACATAACTAGGATAGGTGCATAGGGAGAACATAATAAATCAACATATACAATTAAAATATAAATGTACATATGAAATATAATAGAATAGAGTGTATAAATAATTTTTATATATGCAAATGATAAAAATGTAGAGAAATTAGTCCACCTTTACACCTAATCATGTGCCAATTGTTAGTATATACATGTATAAAAAAGAGAGTCAAACTTTATATATGATCATGCCAATTGTTAGTAAATGATGAGGGCTACCCTCTCCAGTGTAGAATTATCTTGGGGTAAGCAAACAATTCGATCTAGGTGGCTAACATATAACTAAGATAGGTGCATATGGTAAACATAGTAAATGAGCATGTACAAAAAAAATACAAACATGTACATATGAAGATATAATAGAATAGAGTATATGAAGATATAATAGAATAGAGTGTATAAATACAAGTATATATGCACATGTATAAAAGTCTAGAGAAATAAGTCCACCTCTACACATGATCATGCCAATTGTTAGTAACTTTACATATGATTATGCCAATTGTTAGTAATTGACTAGGGCCACCCTTGCCAATATAGAATTATCTTGGTGTAGGCAAAATTTGGTCTAGGTGGGTAGCACATAACTAGGTGCACAAGGAGAACATAATAAATGGGCAAATATAATAAAATTATAAATGTACATATGAATATATAATAGAATAGTGTATAACTACAATCATATATTCAAATGGATAAAAATCTAGAGAAATTAGTCCACCTTTACACACGATCACACCAATCGTTAGTAAAGGACTAGGGCCACCCTTGCTAGTGTAGAATTATCTACGTGTAGGCAAATAACTTGATCTACGTGGCTAACACATAATTAAGATAGGTGCATAAGAAGAACATGATACTTGAGTATATAGAACAAAATATAAATGTACACATGAAGATATAATAGAATAGAGTGTATAAAAACAAATTATATATGCAAATAGATAAAAATCTATAGAAATATGTTCACCTTTTCACATGATCATGCCAATTGTTAAAAAATACATAGATAAAAAAAATTAGTCAAACTTTATACATGATCGTGCCAATTGTTAGTATCAATAGAATTAATCAAACTTTACATATGATCATGCCAATTGTTAGTCTATAGTTATATCAAAACATTACCTTAATAAAAATCAACAAAGGAAAAATGTTACATTATGATGTACTTACCTTTTATTTTTATTTACATGTCCTTCCAAATTAAACAAAGAACAAAATTATAGCCATCATAATATTCCAATTGCAACCTAGAATGGCCCACAAGAGTTCTCCTCACAATCCAAGCGGTCATAAAAGTTTTTGTGAATGGAATGCCAGAAATGAGCACCTTAAATACCTTTCGGTTTCGATGGTGACATGGTCTGGTAACGAATCAAAGTGAGCAACAATACAATGGTCACTCGCATCACCCTGTAGTGAACATGCTTGCCACCCCCATGACCCACACGCTTACTAGATAAAAACGACCACCTCTTAATCACTCAATCTATCTTCCATGGAGTATAATAATAATGCATGCACCCAAACCCTGAAGGAGATCAGAAAGGCAGAGCGGCAGCCATGCCTGCTATGGTAAGGGAGGGTTTGTTCATTGGGGACATCAGAGACGCGGCAGAGATCATCTCCAACGGCAGCTCTGAAATAACACATATACTGTCTCTGTTAAGCTCCGCTTATATTACATTCTTTTCTGACTGGCGTCGGGGGTTCCATGCTCAGACCAAGGAAGTCGAGAAAGTTTACAAGGAAGAGGGGCAAAACCCCACCACCAATGGCTCCAGTAGCTCTGACGAAGACAATCAAGCGGCTGCTACGCGCGGGAAGTTGCTGTACAATCTGGAGCTGGTGGGACCGGAGTTGAATATATTAAGGATGGGCGTTCCCTTGAGGGACATGGAAAATGAGAATTTGTTGGATTATCTGGACACCTGCCTTAATTTCATCGAGCGAGGGCGCCGGGAAGGTGCTATTCTGGTTCACTGTTTTGCCGGGGTTTCGAGAAGGTACTTAAATTTATTATATTTCTTTACAAATTTTTGGATCTTTTGAAGCTTTCAATTCGAAGGTTTAGGAAAAAAAAGGTAAAACAATATCTGAATGTTTCGAAGTTTTGAGCGAACATTCAGGTGTGTTTTTCCCTCAAATTTGTAATCTGACTGTAATTCCGTATCTGTCCTTTTAATTGGAATTTATTTCTGTTGTACTTTAAATTCGATAATTTAGAAAAGATAAATAATTACTTTAAGGTCCGTGCACATTTTTATTGGAGACTTGGTATTTGGAGTAACTTTCAATCCGTGACGAGGAAGGCTATTAATTTTTATTGCGGCGCCTTTAGGTTTTTAATGTAATTAATAATTAATAAGTTTTAATTAGATTTTCTGCCATCCTTGGATGTGATTTTGAGTGTGGTATTGATCATTTTTTGTAATATTTACTACTATCTCTGGGTTATATATATGAGTTTTTGTGGTATTTTCTAATATCTTCTGATTCTGTTAAGTGCCATGCATGATGTGGATTTATTGAAGGAGAGTTGCTGAACGAATGCCGTCTTATGACCATCAATTCGGTCCCACTTTCTTCTGTCACATCTGACCAAGCAAAGAGAATTATAATGTTGTCATTGTGATTTGACATTTTCCTAACCAATACTTAAGTTGCTCTACTTGTTGAGCAAACAGTCCAAATCAAACTTTTAAAGTTCCTATACAGTTTCATGATCTTCTGCGTAATCTGTCTTGTCTTCAGTGTAGTTCAATGACTGTTTTCCATTATTTTAGCATTTCAATGAGCCGTTGCCCAATTGGGTAGGTTTTCTTTCTGGTAATTCAGAGCGAGTTTATTGGGATTTTATTGTTAGCAGGGATGGGATGATTCCTACTATGATTAAATGTGTTGAAGAAGTCATCTGGTGAAATAGAACATATCCCCTGCTGAGTAATGTCTTTAAAGCTAAGTTTTGAATCTGGTTAATCCTAACAGCACAGGTTAGCATATGGGCTCTAAGCCTCGCCAGCTCAAAAAGCAAAACGAGAAACCTGCCTGAAAGAAAAGCAACTACTATGTGTTTGTGCTTATATTAGGAGTGTAATTTATTTTTGAATTTATTAATAAATGTAGTTTCAAGAAAATGTCTTAAACTATTTGTCTCAAGGAAGAAAAACTGCATTTGTTTCAATAAATCTTTTTGAGGTTAACTTCAGGCGTGGATTAATATTGGAACAACAGAAAAGGAAGCGATGTCCTTAGCCATAGTTGTGAGATTAAGTTCTGAGGAAGTTGTTCGATTTTGTTGAATTTGAATCTGTATTTTCTCTAGTTTCTGATGGGGAAGTCATGTTATGATAGTAAACTTTGGATGATTGGTTGATGGCCACACCTACAAACATTTTGCATGGTTTTCACAAAAAAACAACCTGTTTTTTAGCGTAGGCATTGGAAAATCATTTTTGCAAAACGTTAAAGGTCATTAGAAATGTTGAAAAGAGAGGGAGTACATAAAGGGTTAAAACATGTTTATAAAATATTAAAATACAAGGATAAGCTTTCAGGTGAAACCTTTTTCACTTTACCAAATGGTGAGAACACAGTGTGCAGAAATGGAGTTTTTCAAAGACGAAATAAGTTTTGATTGCAAGGGAGAGCAGATAGATCCCTTTTGGTTAGATGAATTTTATAATATCCATTATTTTAAATTGTATCCCTTATGGTTAAATAAGTTTTATAATATCCTTCATTTGAAATCTTTATTTTTTTCCTACTGTACTGTATCTGCTTTAACTCCAACTGTAGTAATATATTTTACTGCTTTTTTCTTAGAATGGCTAAAATTTTAAGCATTTATACCATGTACAACAGAGTTATTTATATTTAAGGCAATAGTTAATAGATCTCTTATTTATCTACTGAATCTCTTCTATGTGGTATTCTGGTTTTCCGCATCTGTAGTAAGTTGTAACAGCTAATTCTTTCTCTATTTTTGCAGTGCATCTGTAGTAACAGCATATCTTATGAAAACAGAGCAGTTGTCCCAAGAAGGTATAGACTCTGGGATTTTTTGGTTGTTATATTTGAAAACGTTTCCAATTTGATGCTGCTTGTCACTTGCAAATTATCTTGCTTACATGCGTTTATGTTTTGTCATATAGAAATGGATCAGTTGTACTGTTTTTTCTTATCTGTTCATCTCATGCTCTCCGCTAAAAGTCTAAAACTTTGTTCCAGATGCACTTGAATCCCTAAGACAACAAAGTGAATCAGTTTGTCCTAATGATGGCTTTTTGGAACAGGTTATGTTTCCCCCTTACCTTTTTTAAACCTGTAATCAATGGCTAAAGTCCTTTTTTGTTGGTTGGAAATGACGAAAATGATGCTAATTCTTTTCTAGTTTTGCAGTTGAAAATGTTTGAAGAGATGGGTTTTAAGGTTGATCATGCTAGCCCTATATACAAAAAGTTTCACTTGAAAATCTTAGGTAAGTAAATATTGTGTACTTTCCTCGTGTTGTTATTGTAACATGATTCCTGGCACCTGCTTCAGTCGTAGGGCATTGGAATGTGAATTTGGTTGCCTCTATTACTTGCCATCACTGTTGGACACTTCCACAACAAGATTGCAATGTGCTTTTCTATTAAGCAAAAAATAAATAATATTATAGAAAAGCGATCATAAATTGCAGGATCAGAGGAATCCGCTGATAACTTTCCACAGATATTTTCTTTCTCATAAGTACTGATCAAATGAACTTAGGGGATGCTAAAATTATCCTGTTAGGACTACTCTCCATGTTTTTAAATTTTGAATGATAATCACAGCTATCACAAAAAATAAATTCTGCAGCTGCCAAGAAGATGAGAATATAGTCCAAGAAATATATCATATATGTCATGACAGAAAGGAAAAAGGAAAAAAAAACTGGCAAGGACAGGATATATCTGCTCACATCTTGAAAAAATGGAATGTGGGAAGTGCAAAAGATTATCATCCAGTGCCTGACTGTTGAAGTAGGATAGTTATATGGAGGATGAAAGTGTTCCTGTCATGGCTACAGCAATTGTTCAGGGTGTGAGCTTGTTTCTCAACTTGAAAGATAGTTTTATTTTTGGCTGCTGTGAACTGGCTGAGAGATTCAACTATTCATTACAGCAACATATAGGTGGTATGCTTTATGGGCTGAGTGAGTACAGACAGTTCAGGAACTTACAGTCTAGACAGAGCAGTGTGTGACAATCTTTGACTATAGCTGTCCAATTTGTTGCTCAATAGATGAATCCAACTCTTCAGCTGTTCATGGTTAAATGATGTGTGCGAAGGGATAGTTCAAGGGTTCAATGCTGTATTTGCATTACTTATTGAACGTGCAGGTTCACTTCCTTGATTTGCCTGTACATACATTCATTTTGCCGTGTCACAAAATCATATGATAGACCTTTTTATAATCACTGAACACGTTGGGTCTTCCCCCTGTTGCTTCTGGACCTTATTTAAGTGTACTTGGATTTGTTGTATTGGGTGGACTCTGTGGAGGATGGCGGCATTGCGAATACAAAGAATGGGCCTATGACCCTAGAGTGAGCCTTTGTGATGCATGATTAAACTCTAAACTTAGACACAGATATAGGGTAAATGGTGGATTGTACTTGTGACTGCAGAGGTCAGAAGAGGAGTTGTTACTTTACCTTCTTTTGTCGATTGTGTTGGTGGTGATCCATTCATTAGAGAAACTTAAATCTGGTAGCTACTCTCTTTGTGGCAGATTCTCATGTGAAATGTTGCTTAGGCTGATGTTCAGGATTCATCATCTCTTCCTTATACAAGAGTATTGCATTCCCATGGTAACATGTAATTTGAAGCTTGAAGAGATCAGATGCATGACTCTACAACTTCTTAGCTTGGAGAAAGTGAGGACAACAAATTGATTGGGTGGATACACTAAAGTTTGGATACTCAGACTCCCTCAGATCCAGTATGTTTCATGCCCCCGCCATGAAGGGAACATGGATGCCTTAAGAAAAATTGTCTTACCTCAAGGCTTCACAATTTTTCTAAGAAACAATATGTTAAGCCAGCGATTTACAAGGAGCTACCTATTCATCATCATGTACAGCAACCATAAAGGCTGATTAAAGACATCAATTTAGATAACACTAAACAGCAATTGATTTGTTAGAGTACGCAAAGCAATCAGCAATTGATATTAATAGCAGTGGTTTTGATTAAGAAATAATTGCAAGAAACTAAAGTTATTAGCAATATTGAAGTGACAGCAATCCTTTATAGGCAGTGATTATACATCACAAGCAGTGATAATTAACCCCAAGCATGAGGAGGTGCGATTAAGGAATCATTATTGATAACTAGTAATTATGAAGAGGCATCAGTAAAGGTTGGTCCAAGGAAACACGGTCCCTTCTGAAAAGACAGCTATTTCCACAAGGTACCTACCTTCATGGAGAGGTTAAGGATATATATGGAGAGAGCAACGATAGGAGAAGGAAGAAGACAAGACATTTGGAAAAGCATCAGTAATCTCATATCAGTGATCAGGATCAGAACAGAATTTGTATTTACTTGCAGGTAGAACATTCTTGTCTATTGTAGTATGCTGAAATATTTGTTTAAATATGTATGCCTGGTATATACAGCTATATAATGCACAATTCCTTACATATTATATAGGATAATAGATTTGGCACATAACACCACTAGACATAAGTAGTAATGTGGATTTCCAAATAGCAACAATTAGTCATGGCAAGGTGAGGAGTGGAATACAAAAAGGGAGAACTGCTATAGGCTTCCTCACTAGGTACACCACCTCATATGGATGGTGAAAGGCCACATGGGGCCAAGAGGGATGGTATATTCACTCTTGGGCCTAGGGCAGACGATGGATTTGGGCACTCTATAATACAAGGAGGGAGAATGGCTATAGGATTCCTCACAAGGTACAGCACCTCATATGGATGGTGGAAAGCCACATGAGGCCAAGAGGGATGGTATATCTGCTCTTGGGCCAAGGGTGGAGGATCACTTTGGACACCCTATTGTAGTTTCTCCTCCAACCTCTACATTGATCGATTGTTGGGATGGATTCAAACGATTCCTCATCACAGGAGGGTGAATAAGGGTGGCATGATGAGGGAGAACGACTATAAACTTCCTCGCTAGGCACACCACCTCACATGGATGGTGGAAGGTCACATGAGGCCAAGATGGAATGTTATATCCGCTCTTGGGCCTAGGGTAGATGATCGCTTCGGGCACCCTATCATGTCTCCTTATCCAAGCTCTGTTATAATTGAAACCAAGATATGTTATATGACTAAGATGATTATGAATATATATTCTTTAACCCTAGTAATGGTTTATCTTATGAATTGTATCTTCAATATTTGTCTAACATGATTGCAGGATCTCAACAAGGATCTATTTTGCTGTACATCCTTTGGGTAAAGTTGCATCTCTAACTATATTAAGTTCCCTGTTTTATTGAATTTGTGATTCTAGGGCAAAATATAGGGTAATTCAAAAAGGGGACATTATAATATACCCTAAATTGTCAACTCAGTAAACATTAGGGAAAAACTAGGCAAAAAATCAGCAAAAACGGACAACTTAAAAAAACACTTAAATTCCTGTAAAAAGTCACATGTTTTTGTAGTTTAGGGCACATTTATAAATACAGAGCATTTTTCATTCTAAAGTCCTGTTTTTCACCCCAGTCACGTTTCAGGGCAAGTTTTTCAGCCTACAGGCACATATTTAGGACATTTTTTTTGAGTCTACAGACATGTTTTTCTTTGGCCATGTTATTAAACACAATGGAAATTACGGCATGCCATGGAGGCAGTGCAAATACTAATTGAAATTTACAAACGAAGACCAAGTCATGAGTTTTTGCAGTGTTTTGGCACACTGTTTCCCTCATTTCAGCGAGTGGCAAGTTTCTGACCGAGTTACTCATTGCAAGTCAGTGACTCTTGGCAAGTCTGTATAGTATGGGATATACTAGGCTGCCAAAGTCCAAAGAGGTTCCATCGAGGTTCCAAGTATGTCAGTCCTCCATTAGCCATGGCATTTGCCAGCCTTGGCATCCTATCACCTGATTGATTGGCAAGTTTCTGACTGAGTTACTCATTTTTTCTTTTTGAGGCTGCATTAGGACAGTACATCCTAGCAGCATTTGTGACTGGTTTTTCACCTTTTCTGGGTTCTCCACATATTTCATGTGTAATGGCTTTTGTGTGTGATTGCTCTCTTGTCAATTCTGTTTCTTATGCTTATCAGTTTATCAGATTGTTTTAAATTGTTAAGGATCTGAAATATGGTTCTACTGATTCCCTGCCCCCTAGTAGAAGATTTGTGTTCTACAAGAATTATCGAAGCACGATACTACATGAAATCAACAAGTCAAATACTATGAATCTACATGGCTTCAAAGGAGTAATTGCAACAATCAATAGCATCATATGAGTTATGGCTATTCATGGCAGAAAAGGATTTACTTGTGGCGAGGAATGAAATCAAATGTGTGTAGTGAAATGTGGATTGAGGATGGGTTTTGGGTATCGTCAAGTTTAAACCACTCCAATGATCACCAATGGATGCTTAGATGATAGGACATGGTGTCTGTTTACTCCCTAAGATGAGTGTGTGAATTTACAGAGTAAACAATAATGTAAACATAACACATTTAACACAACTCAAGTAAAATACACATAATTTGCAGAAAGATATATCATTTCATTTCAAGTGTAAAGTCTGTACCAATAACATCATGAACTTGTTCCGAGCCAGATATAAATAGTGCTCGACAGTTGGTTAAGGTTGCCAACCATTAGCAATCGACAACCTTTCAGAACAACTTGTTACATTGGCCATTACTACTTAACTAACAAAGTATTATTTAGTTGCGGTAGATTTGCCATCTACATCAGCCTCCCTCGCAAAAAAAATAAAAATTGTCGTCTTCTAGATGATAGAAACCAAAATGGGGCAGAATATACATAAGGAAAAATAAGAAGAGGGGTGAGGGGACGTCCCTGGAGCTGAGGAGACTGGTGTGACAGGCTGTTGTTGCAGGTGTCAAAGGCGCCGAGTGGTTGCACCCTGGGTGGAAAACTTCATAGTCCCCCATTTTCCAGTGGAACAATCCATTGAGGGAACTTGTTTCATCTTCTGAGCGATTTTCAAGTTCCAATATCCCCTCACCGTTGGGTTCCATCCCCCCTCCTTCCGTGTCAGATTATCTTTCTTCGGACTCTGATTCTGATGCAACCTCCTGGCTGACTGCCTGATTCTGCAGGTTGATGATGTACTTTCTTCTGTCACTCATGATAGAGAGTGTGTTCTTCTTCCAGTTATGGTTTGATTTTGCGATGATTAACCAACCTCTTCCGAGGAGGGCATCATATGCCTTCTCCAACGGGATGACAACAAAATCCAAGAAGTGTTGGGTGCCAATGATTACTTTCTGTGCCATGAGCGTTCCAATTGGTTTGATGCCATGCTGGTCGACTCCTACCAAATGGAAGGTTGGCATCTAATGTCGGCTTGTTGAGGGCCTTCCATGGCTCCTCGGGCAATACATTCACGCTGGAGCGTCCATCGATGATAGTATTTGTTAGCTTTTGTCCCATTATTTCCATCTCTACACGATAGGTTTCCTCCCAATGCCCGTTCCTAGTAGCATCGGGTTAGTGGTGGGACTATCTTTTTGTTCCTCCGTCGGCTTGCCATTGTCTTGGTCAATTGTGCTATGACCAACTACGTTGGTAATGACCACTTTCAATTGTGGCAGTCTCTAGAAGATTTGATACCCATATGGGTACGGTGACTTGCAACATCTACCTCATGATGGATTTTTTGGACTTCGACCGTAGGAGAGTACTGGCAGTGTCATCTGAAGTTCTTTCCTCCTCCGTTGGCCTTGGCTTCCCGAAGTCTTTCCTTCTCCTTATGGGGTTAGGGTATGCTGCTCTCTTGTTCTGAAGTTTGGTGATCGCTAGTTCCCCCTCCTTGGGGATTTTTATGTCCAACATATTTACTCCCTTCTGTTTCAGACAATCGACATCCTCACGGGTCCACGGACCACAACACTTGCACAACAAACTTCCATTGTTCTGCCCGCTATGATAGTCCCGTGCGAAGTGACCCCACTCATTGCACCTTCAACATTGGATCATGGGTCGACCATTTGCATTATACTGTATTCTACTTTAGGGTGTTTTATTGTTGCTATTACTGTTGTTCCCTCGCCTGTTGTTGCGATATCCACCCGATGAGGCATTGGAGTTTGCTGTTGGCCTTTGTGGTGTGGTTGGTGGAGTCGCCTGCTCTCCTTGGGTGAAGAGCACTTGTGTGCTCCTGACCTTCAAGTTGTATAGGCACTATTAATGGAGTGTCCCAGTACTTGACAGATATCGCAAAAGGACTTCTTTGGACAGTTAGCCTTCGTTTGGCCTTCGACTTTGCAATCGGTGCACGCCACAACTCATTACCCTCCTTGGCACTTTCTTTTTCTGCCCTCAACTCCATCATCCGCATCATATCCCTTCGTAAGGCTTGTACAATCTTGGACTCTCCATTGGAGCTCTCATCCGTACTGTCATCATTGTTGGCCTTCTTTTTCCCTCAAGACGTTTTGTTCTCACTCTTGATGTCCATTGCTCAATTGTAGGCGTCAATCTAGGAGGATAGGGGTACCACCTTCATCTTCTTCCGTAGTGAGGGGATCAACCCTTCGATGAATCGTCTCTTTTTCAATCCATCAGATGGCTGACTTTCCAACGTGCCAAGCAACTCTTTGAGCCTACGATTGTAAGCCTGTACATTTTCTTTTTTTTCCTTGCTCCATGTTGTAGATTTCTACCACTATTTTTTTGTCATCTCTCAACAATTTGAATTCTTCTTCGAATGCACTCTTTGGATCATTCCATGTCGCTTTGCTCCCACTTGGCAAGTCTATGTACCAATCAATGCCAATTTGCAGTAATGTGGCAGTGAATGCCTTCAACCAATAATTATGGTCATCTTTGCCATTGGCTTCCCATATTGTCACACAAGTTCTACAATGGTGTATGGGGTCCTCCGATCTATCCCCTGTAAATTTAGGGAGCTTTTGCTTCTCTGGGGTGTTCACCATCTTTCTTACTCGGTCGACACTGTGTGTCGGACCAGAACGGAGTGTCTCTTTCTCAGTGTTCCTATGCCTGACTTGCACTCCCAGCCACATGCGATCTCTCTACACGTCCACTTGCGTTGTCCACACCTTGGTCACCTCCCTCGTGCCTGTACTCCCTCAAAGTCTTTGTTTTCGACCCCCCTATCCTTGGCTCCTCTGAATGAATATGTTCTCGATACCCAACATAGTGTTTTCATATAGTTCCACTACCTCATTCTCAAGGTTTCTCTCTTCGTTGTCTTCGTCTCGTGTGGAGTGCATTGACGGGTCACTCTATGCGGAGTCAGAGTTTGAGTCCTTGTTCATCATTGCTTGTGTGGACGGATTATTTGTCTGGTTGGCAAGATCCTCTCCTACCTCGTCGGGGAGTGGGAGGTTTCTAGCAATCTTCTCCCACTCACGCCATGTACGTTGTGACCTACCTTCCCTACTTGTTGGTTCCCGCCTCTCTCTACTCTGGCTTCGGCTGACACTTAGACTTTTTCTTCATGGCGGGCTTTGAGATTCCTCAACAATTCTTTGTAATTGTTGTCGCCTTTCACTCTTCTCCCTGATTGAGAGATATATTCTCACCAATGCTTCTCCTTAACTCTCTCCTTTCTCTCTCCGAGTTCATCTTCTTCTGTCTTTGTTTGGCAGAAGGGGCATTAATTGGTGGAAATGCCGGAGGTACGGCGTCTGTTTGTGTCACACTCTTCCTCCTCCCTCCGGTTCCTTTCCTCATATCGTTGCAGTATTTATTGTCGACGTTGCTCCCTTTGTTTTTCCTCCTGTTGTTCTTGCACTTCAAGCAGATTGTGGGCCAACAATCTAGGGATACTTCCGAGAAGATCGTAGACAGTTGGTCACACCATGAGTTCGTCCCGTTCCGTGCCTTCAGGGATAGCTCTCTCTCTCGAGCTTCCCTCTGCACGTATTGGTCGACCAAAACTTCCCACGCCTGCAACAAGTCCTTTGTCAATTGATCCTCTTGGTTTACTTCCTTGTTGTCCTCAACATAACTGTCAATTACAATCACTTGTTCGAACATGCGGCCCATTATTCCACCATCCCGCTTGTTGACCTTCCTTCAAATGTCCAGGTTTGATTAGGCAACGACACCAAAATGTTTACTCCCTACTGCGAGTCTGTGAATTTACAAAGTAAACAACAATGGAAACATAACACAATTAACACAACTCAAGTAAAACACATACAATTGGCAGAAAGATATATCATTTCATTTCAAGTGTAAAGTCTGTACCAATAACATCATGAACTTGTTCTGAGCCAAATGTAAATAGTGCTTGACAGTTGGTTAAGGCTGCTAACCGTCAACAACCGACATCCTTTCGGAACAACTTATTACACTGCCCATTACTACTTAACTAACAAAGTATTATTTAGTTACTTGCGGCAGATTTGCCATCTACAATGTCATAAATATTATGAGATGCAATAGTCTTGCTATTTGCCTTCTACTCATGTTTCAAGGACAAAACTTGTCAAGGAAGGACGACATGTTATGTATTTAGGGATAGGATATTATAATTTATTTAGGTGGATGGAGAATGTTAACATGTGGCACAGATTCCTTAAGTTAGCTATATTGGGTAGCGTGGAGAATTTGCATAATTTATTATATTAGGTAATGAGTAAGCCTACATTGGGGTTAGTGGTTTACCACTCCATTATGTTACAAGGAGGAGGTCTATATAAAGGAGGTGGCCATCATTGTAAGGATATGTTAGGAGCATGATATTGCATTTGGGATCTCTTAGAGATACAATGTGGAGTGACTTATTCTAGAAGGAGAATTGTACAATGTTACACTACCTCAAGGGTTTATTCTATTTCTTCATATATTGGATTTTAGGGCACTGTGGCCAATGAACATCCTTTGTGTTGTGTGTGATCTGTCTTCTACATTGTCTTATTGCCATTGTTATATGTTTGGATCTCATCTTTGGTGATTAAGGCATTAGTCCCAAACATTTCCCTTAAGGTATTTGACATTTGTGAGTGAAACCATGCAGTGCATGTCTATTGTTTTGCAAACATGGTTTTTTCTCATCTCAAATCTTTGATTATCTATTAGTATAACCCCAAAGTAAATACTCTGCTTCCATTATTTTGTCAGTTTGTGAATATAGTTTTATTGGATGTTTCTTGGTGTTTGTCATTCCCCCTAAACATGATACATAGTTGGTTTGAGAATTTGAGTTCATGATCTGAAAGACTGTAACAATATACTGTGGTAGGCTATAGACCAATTTTTCTGATGCTCTTGAAAATATACGTTGTCATTGCTCTTAAAAACGTCTCTGGGTAGCTAGATCCTGAATGGTAATTATAGGTTCGGCAATACCAAAGTTGGCATTGCACAATTCTTGTGCCCAAGTGATTGAAGCCATCTCTTATGCCCAAGTGCAATTAAACCTAAATATGAGCCTTTGTTTGGTTACTGACCACTGCCAAGCTTGATTGCTTGGATTTTGGCAGTTAATCTTCAGCTGTCCATCTCCCATGAGAAGTCTAAAACTGCCTCATAAATTCACACTTTTTCTTAAGAGATCTTGGCATTCCACAAACCACAAGACAACCAACTATTCCTATAGGCTTTGTTTAGTCTTGAATATTTGTCTTCAAGGCATCCTCTTGACTGTTGTTCAAGTGGCCTAAAAGAGATCTCTGCATTGCACCAATCACAAGATAATCAACTACGCAGAGGTCTTGTTTAGCCTTGAAGACTTATCTTCAAGGTATTATCTTAACCAAGTAGCCCTAAAAGATAGCTTGTATCCTAAGTTCGTGACGTGTTTTCTGTCTATACTATATCGTGGATTCAACAAGTCATTTTTCTTTGGTTGGCAAGGCACATGGACTATCGATGATAATTTTGTTCAGCCCTCAAAACTTGTCCTTACGAAGAAGCTCTATCATTAGATTGCATGTTGACACACAGCTTAATGACACCTTGATCACTGTCTTCTAATTATTAAGGTTCAATTGCATCACACAGGTGAAATCAATATGAATAATTTTGTGAAAATTTAAAACTTGAAAATGCTATATGAAAGCATGCCTTGTTCCAAAAAGGTTGTACCACTGATCCAAGAAATGCCCTTTATCTCCATTCCCTGTTGGTGGACATGTTGGCTCACTTTTTTCTGACTGATAGTGCTAGAGTAATGTGAGAGCACTCAATTGACAGTTCAATGCTCTCTAGTGCATCTATGCTAATTTCACGATCGGCATCAACTAGTAGGAAGGCATTTGGATGATTTCAGCTAGTTATGGAGGTTGAAACCCCCTTGGTACTCAAAAGAACATGGGAAGGATCTATATTTGCGTAGCTGATGTTAGATTATTTATGTGGTTGGCCTAAAGGCAAAAAACCTGATTGATATTAGGACCTTTGGAATGCCCGTCTTAAGCAATATCCATAACTCACCATCAAACTACAGAAAATTATCTTATTCGTAAGGCATCACAATTTTCTGATGGGTAATGGGCAGTGATTCCCTATTTAAGACAGCGATCAGCATCCTTAAGAACAGAAGGAACAGTGAGTATGCAATTAAGATCAAACAGCGATCATCAGGATTAAATAAGAATAAAATTGAATTGAGTCGGCGATCGTGAGGAGTTAATTAAAAACAGCAATTAAAATAAGTCAAGAGGCACATGAAAGAGAGACTATTCTTTGAAAAGGAAGGGTAACCACCTAAGGGACACAACCCTACAGCAAGATAGAAGGGTATTTGAGATGCAGAAAGGCATTATTCCAAGGCATCATTGAGCCATCAGAAAGAACAATGGATCCAATAAAGGAAGAAATGGAGTGAGATCAGAGATATACATATACTTTTTCTTTAGTTTTGTGTATATACAAAACTATTATTTTTATTTCCTCTAGCCTTTTCTTATATATATATGTCTGAATAGATATTAAATGCATATGTCTGCAATAAATCTGTTTGAAACTCCCATCATGTATGGAAGGAAGGAGGTTTAAGGAGGGGAATTATGATAATAATACCTGGTAATTTACATTCATGGAATAATAATACAGATGGCAGTGCATACCAAATATAGGAGTAAAATATATCTTTATTAGGTCATGAATACATTACAGAGAAGAAGACCAGAGATGGTCTGCCAAGGATTACAATTTACCCGACCATACCATGCTCCCTTCCTTGGCGGTACATGACATATTTAAAGGAACCGACGGTTGCCAAGAGGGATGCAACCGTCAACCAACCGACACGACAACTACCCGAGAGTGATAACAAATTTAATATGGACAATTAATACATTGACGGATAACCAATTTTATCAACCATAATACACATTTTATGCCGACTACATCCCCCCCAAAACAAAAAAGTTATCTTCCATACGACAAGTATACATCAAGTAATATCCGGGAAGACTAATGACAAGAGTGTAGGTAATAACTTGTATAGCGCAAATTCAAAGTTATAGTGTACTTTAGAATTAAAATGGGGGTCTGGGGGCAATGCTCCCAGCGGGGTCAAGGGGCAGTGCCTCTTGCAGGGGTTTGGGGGCAGTGCCCCTTGCTGGGGTCTGGGGGCAGTGCCCCCAACGAGATCAAGGGGCAACGCCCCTTGCAAGGGTCTGGGGGCAGCGCCCCTTGTGGGGTTCGGGGGCTACCAAGTAACTCACCCAGTGTACCAAGTAACTCACCTAGTGTACTAGACCCTTTACTTGTACGAACGACTTGATGCTAAGGTACCAAATACCATACAACAAAATTGAAATTATCCTCTTAACCTCATACGACAAAGCTGATGGACACGTTGAGGGATCTCGTACACCGTACGACAAGGCTGGAGGATACCTTGGGGTGGGTCTAATCTGTACGTCATATGACAACAATGACACCAAAGTCAACACATAAATTTAAAGAGTCCATACATCGTACGACAATTATTTTGAATGTGCTTTTATGTCGTACGATGGTAGCCGTATGTTGTATGGTGATGCCTTTGACTGTTCTTTTGTGTTGTATGTTGTACAACGATGAAATTGATTGTTCTTGTGTGGTGTATGGTGGAAGCCGTACATAATGAATTTGGAAGATCTCCTACGTTGGATGATTAACCAACATGAGACAACTACCCAAAGGATTATTTTGAAGAGAGTTGTACAAGTACGGGCTAATGGGTGCTCTGGAAGCAAAACACGAATGTCTGTACGAAAGTTGTATGTTACAAGGGAGGTCCATGCCATAGACCATGATTTTGTGCCCGTACATTCTTCAAGGGTTGGTAAAAATACTTCTGCAATGGAATCCGTACTTGTACAGTCTGAAATGACTCAACCAAAACACCCTTCAAGTTTTAGATGTCGTACCGATCTTTTTCATACAGAGAAGTGTTGCACTGAGTTAAGTCGTACGAGATGGTGTCGTGTTGAGTCACGTGGTATAGAATGATGTCTCATTAAGTCCATCCCCCCATGAAAGTTTTGTACTATATTAATTTGTTTCTGTACTGGATATAAATTGCCAAACCGTTCGGTGGATGTGTTGTGGCTCTCCAACTCCGCTTTCTTTTTCTTTCCATTTTCCACCTTGGTACTGTCATGGGTATTGTCCATAACTTTACGCACTTCCATTTGTTGCTCTTCATTGAGAGTTGTGGCTCCAAGAAAATTATAGGTTGGCGAAAATATATCATAGTCTTCCATTTGCCAATGAAATAGTCCATTCAGAGAACTCGTCTCTTCAAAACAATCTTCTAGCTCAAGCACCCCTTCATCGTTTGGTTTCATGCCTTTCCTTCCTTCCTCCATAACTGACTCTCCCTCTTCGAGCTTTGATTCAGAGGATGCCAACTCCTTGCTTATCGCTTGATTTCTCAGGTCGATGACATACTTTCTTCCTTTACTGTCCATCGAGAGCGTGTTCCTCTTCCAATTGTGCTGTGCCTTGGCAGTGATCAACAACCTCTCCCAAGGATTGCGTCATATGCCTTCTTCTCCAACGAGATTACTACAAAGTCCAAGGAAAAATATTGTGTACCAATTGTCACATTTTGTGCAATTAATGTCCCTAATAGCTTAATGCCATGTTTGTTGACACCTACCAAGCGGAAGGTTAGCGGCCAAAGTGTTGGCTTCCCCAGGCACTTCCAAGTTTCCTTCGACAACACATTGACTCTCGAGCCTCCGTCAACGATGGTATTTGTTAACTTTTGTACCATTATCTCCATCTCGACGACGACCGGGTTCCTCCCAACGCCTACCGTTAGCTGCATCAGGTTAGTGGCTAAACTCTTGATTGGCTTCTTCGTCGGTTTGTCATGCTCCTGGCCAATTGTGTCGTTACCAACTATGTTGGTAATGGCCATCTTTAGTTGTGGCATACTTTGCAGGAGGTCGGATACCCGTATTGGTACGGTGGTTTGCAACAACTGTCTCATGATAGTTTTCTCCGCCTCCGACCGTAGTGGAGTACTGGCCACATCATTTGAGGCTCTCCTCTCCTCCGCCATTGCCCGTTCAATGTCACCCTTGGCTTCTTGAAGTCTTTCCTTCTTCGTATAGGGGTCAGGATATATTGCCTTCTTAGTTTGAAGTCTGGTGATTGCCAGTACTTCCTTGCACGGCTCCTTCACGCCCAACATATTTACTCCCTTCTGTTTTGGGCATTCAGTGTCCTCATGGTTCCCTGGACCACACCACTTGCACAAAAAACTCTTGCCGTTCTACCCGCTTTGGCAGTCTCATGCGAAGTGACCCCACTCGTTACACGTTCGACACTGTATGATAGGTTGTCCTCTGGAGTAATACTGTATTTCATTCCGCCGTTGATTTCCATGACCACTTGGTGATGCATTTCGGGGTTTCGATGGAGTGGACTCTCCCTGTGTAAAGAGTACTTGTGTGCTTCTCCTCTTCAAATTATATGGACACTCCTTTATCGAATGACCCATCACTTGGCAAATCTCACAAAACATCGTTTTAGGACAATTACCTTTCGTGTGCCTTTCAATTTTGCACTCCGTACACCATAGTTCATTACTTTCTTTATTGGTACCTTTCTCATCTTTTAGTCCTTTCATCATTCTCATCATGTCTCGTGTAGGGCCTGGACTGTTGTTGATTCGTCATCACTACTACCCTCATTGCTATCATCATCACGTGTCTTCCTCTTCCCTCGGGAGGATGTCTTGTTTTACTTTTGACTCTCGATGTCCATCGCCCGATTATAGGCATCAATGTACGAGGATAGAGGCACCACTTTCTTCTTCTTACGCAGGGAGGGAATCAACCCCTCGATGAACCACCTCTTCTTCAACCTGTCGGTTGGCTGATTCTCCAGCTTGCCCAACAATTCCTTGAGCCTACGATTGTAAGCTCGTACACTCTCGTTCTTCCCTTGTTTGGTGTTATAAATTTCAGCGACAATCTCATTGTCGTCTTGTAGCAATTTAAACTCAGCCTCAAACGCTCTTCTGAGCGCGTCCCAAGAAGCTATGGATGAAGTATCTAGTTCTGTGAACCAGTTGATGGTTGTACCTCGTGGCATTGCTGGAAACATTGTCAGCCAATAGTCTTTGTCATCCTGACCATTTGCTACCTAGATAGTCTCACAAGTCTTCCAATGCTTCGTATCATCTTCCGACCCGTTCCCCTTGAACATCGGTCGTTTCTATCAATCTACATTTGAACTGGTCAGAGGAGTCACCATCTTTATTGCCTGATTGCCCCCTTGTGCGTCAGACCTGGGTGGACTGTTCCGACCGCTACGTTTCCTGCACTCTCGGCCATGCACGTCCACCTCCAGCATCCCCAACACCACGGGTACTTCCAGGCCTTGACTCATACTTGTCGTCCCTCTGTCCGAGGGTCCTCCTACAATGGATAGGTTCTCAATCAATTCAAGATTTTCTTCGTACTCCTCGTCTGACAATGTTTGTACTGACGAATGTCATCTTCATTCTCTTTGTTTTGCAATTCTTAAAGATCGCCCGATCACTTGGTCTTGACCACCTAATTGCCTCCTCGCCTTTATTGGGATCCCAGGGCATGAATCATGCAATGCTTACCCGATTTCTTTTAAGGCAATGACGCCAAAATATTTATTTCCATACCTGGTAATTTACATACATGGAATAATAATATAGATGGCAATGCATATCAAATATAGGAGTAAAATATATCTTTATTAGCTCATGGATACATTACAGAGAAGAAGACCAGAGATCGTCCGCCAAGGATTATAATTTACCCGACCATACCATGCTCCCTTCCTTGGCAGTACACGACATTTAATGGACTCGACAATTGCCAAGAGGGACACAATTGTCAACCAACCAACAACTACACGAGAGATAACAAATTTAATAGGAACAATTAATACATTGATTGTTAACCAATATTATCAACCATAACAATACACATTTTATGCCGACTACAATTTCCATCTAAGTAGGCCATCCCAAGGGGATGTCCATGGTGTTTGCTCTTGGGGCCAAGAGTGCAAAGGTCCACTCTTGGGCTTAGAAAGGACAATCAAGAAGCTCCAATTATGATCTCCTCTCTGACTTTACAATGATGGCTATTGCCCTTAAGGGGATGAGGCCACCTCGAGTGGATGTTCATGTTCCCTACCCATCGGGGCCAAGAGGGTGAGTGCCTACTCTTGGGCTTAGTGTGGGATGGCTTTAGGCGGACCTATCATGCTTTTTCCCCCAAACCCTAATGTGTTTGAATAGTGTAATATACATATTGTATCAATATTATGTGTTAATATGTGTGTGTGTGCATATGTTCCCATGGTTATGGTTGCAAGATCGAAATTCAAGACCATATTGTTTTAAGGAGATATCTGGCTTGGTAAAGATGTAACCCTAACCTTAACTTGTTGCAATTGCAATTCTAGGGCAAATTTTGGAAGGGGACATTGCAAATGGCATCAGAGCAATAATCTTGCCAACCTGTGGGACAAACCTTCTTTAACTACCATCCTATTAGGGTTAACCATTCAGCCCTCTTCTTATGTAGGTCAGAAATAAAATCAAGTAGGCCATCATTGAATTTCTATTTGTATGTGCCTCTAACTACATCATGTCTAATATAAACATGCTTACTCCATGTGTATTTATATGCACTGTCTTCACATGTATGCCTTGTGTTTTCTTTGCGACTGATGGTTTTTCAGAATGTTGACTCCATGAGAACATTTCTAATAAATGCTTTGTACATTTATGTATTGCTTCATGCCTTACATGTCTCCGGCGTGTATACTTCATGCCTTACGAATAGTCGTGCCTTATGTGTGTGATTTGTACCTTACGTGTATTCATATGTGTGATTTGTACCTTACGTGTATTCTTATGTATGATTCATGCCTTACACATATTCATGTGTATGATTCATGCCTTACATGTATTCATGTGTAATATTGCTTCATGTCTCATGTGGATGATTCATGCCCTGCATTATGTGTATAATTCATGCCTTATGCGTATTCACGTGTATTACTTCGTGTCTTATGTTGATGATTCATGCCCTTCATCGCGTGTTTTCATGTTTATGATTCATGCCTTATGTGTATTAATGTGTATAATTTATGCTTTGAGTGTTTCCTTGATGCCTAATGCGTGTTAAGCATATTTACTTCATGTATGTCTTTCATATGTTTTGTATGTGCTTCATATTCCACGCATATTTATGTGTTTGCCTCGTGTCTGTCATGTTTTCAACATGATTAGTTCATGTGTTTCTGTGCCTTCCTAATGTACACTTTATGTCTGAAATATGCTTTGCATAATGTTTGATGTGTTTTCAACAAGTTTATTCCGTGAGTGTTTTATGAGTACTTATAAATGTTTCAAGAACCACACTTTTGCATTCAAAGTAAAAGGGTTGCATGTATTAGAATATCAAGATCCTTCTTTCTGCTAACGTTAGGCACTGGTGCATAGATCTGTTATATGTTTGACTGCCAGAATCTATTAAGTTTGATAGTAATCTGTCATGTTTTAACCATCATGCGTGACACCAAACTGTCATTATGAACAGTATTGACTGACAACTCTTTAATAGTATATAAAAAAAGACAAATCAAAACATTGTCCTGGGAAGTTACAAAATATTACCAGTATGTAGGCATATCCTTAACAAAAGACAATTTCTAGGGCATACCAAATGACATCCATCTGTAGTATACCATACAGTGTATGAAACATTTGAGTTGTATGAACTTTTACATGGAAAGACATTGATTGAAATTACTGATAAGAGTTCATAGTGACAACCTCTGCAAATCAAATTCTCAAAACCAAAGTGAGCCTAATTATGATATGCTATAAAAGGTCAACACTCACAGAATCTCAACAAGCTAGCCACCCAGGCCTAATATTTGACGGTGACCCCTACCTGTCGTATGACTTGTTTACGATGGTTTGGTCATTTTAATGCCTTTTATTTTACGTTTTATAAAAATATTGATTGTAAAAAAATATATTTGCAAATATTTAATATTAAATTTTTTTAAATTAAAAAGATTAGAAATTAATAATAATATATAATACCATATAGAAACTTCTATTTGTGCTAAAAAATAAAATTAGAAAATAATTATAAATTACTAATATATGCAAAAATGATAAAATCTCAAATTAACTAAACAAGTTTCTAAATGATATGCTTTAAGGATTCTAAATTAATTTCAATATATAATAAACAATATAAAAATATTACATTACATGCTAATATTATAAATTAGCAATATATGTAAAAATCTCAAATTTACTAAATAAATTTCTTAAAAAGATTTTAAATTAATATGAATATATAATAAACAAAATAGAAACATATATTACATAAATGATGTCATCTAATATTAATTAATAATAGCAAGTTTCTAAATTCATATTAAAATATTTTAAAATAACATATACTTATATTATAAAGTAAAATATTATATTGCCTATAATAAAATTTTACGGTTTATTAATAATTTAAAGTGTCATATTTACGGTTTTATAAAAATATAGCCTGTCAATCCATACGGTTTTAAAAAAAATCAAGCTGTCATATACGGTCCAAAAGTGCAAAAATGGCCATTACGGCCATCAAATTCCAGGCCTGCTAGCCACCTATATATATTCAGGACTTCAAAAGGGAACATGAGATAGTCAATAACAGTGAGATATCACAGTCAAAGACTTTTCAAATAATATCATTTTGAATGAATGTTATTAGCTTATTGAAATTTGAGATAGAGGGCCGATAACTCTCACTACCAAAAGTTTGGTTCAACAGAGGATCTGATTCCCCAAAGCATAGCAAACTTTATCAACCCCAAAATATATAAAAACAAACACAATTCAAGTGCACAAGAGGAAAGCAACCCCCAAAGAAAATGTGGTGAAATAGGCTCCTCCAAAGTATTTACTAACCATTATTCAAGACAACGATCTTCTCAATTCAATTACAGATATAAGGACCATAAGGATGGGTTACTTAAATACCAATCCTTCTAATATAGTTCAACTAATAATTACATTACCTAGTTAAATAAAAAAGATCTCTTAGGAAGTAGGAGATGTTTTCCACAGCAAGTCAAATTGTGATATTGCTATCAGGATTCAACTGTTCAGTTTTCGAGTCAAACTCATTGACCCTTATTTCGTGAGTGGTTTGCAAGAACCCATCTCTCATGAGAATGAATGGAACACTTAGCACCCATTGCATCTAGCTGATGCTCACAGAAAGATCTCTGTCAAACAGACAGCCTCAATAAGGCAAGGATCCTTTGTCAACACTTCTAACTTCTAAGTGATGTTTTGGTACAACAAGCCATACAGTTAGTTCTACCTTTTTTAACCTAGTGAATGACCTGGAAACAACGATAGTTGACATAGAAGATTGACTCATCAACTAAGATTGATTCAATTTGTAACATCCATATGGCCAATCTATTTAAGAATGAAATTAATTCTTGGTCAAGCAAAACTCCTAATACGCTATTGCAACATGTATGAAATAAGTAGATATCATACTTCGAAAATTTAGGACTTAGAAACCTTAGCTTCAAGACCAAAATCTAATACCATAAATATGAAAGAGAAGAAGTCTGGAATCCTTATGATTGAACTAGTTACAGAATGTGAGGATAATAAAAAGAAAACCAAAAAAGGGGGGATATAAATTCATTCATTGAAAAGAAAATTGCAACTAAGGCCTTAGAGATGTGTCATGCTTCTAAGCCTCTTCTTAATATATGGGAATTTTGCCTTTGCTTTGTGTCGAAGAGATATCCATAGGACCAACCAAAACACTTCTTACGATTACAATTGATGAGAGACAACTAGCTGTATAATTACAAACATTGCAAATTTCCAATCATTGGTACAGATAACTCACATTTGAATATGCCTTGAGATAGTATCAGAGTTGTGTGGCAAAAGCTAATTATATCCCATGAAGGATCTAAGGATGACAAATCTCCAAGGGTTAGTTTAGGGATCCTCACCTTGCAAGTCTTGGAAAAAGTTGAAATTGCTTGAGGGCAAGCAATCTTGGGAAGGGCAGATTGTAATGCCCCCGCTTAAGCAATATCGATAACTCGCCAACGAACTACTGAAAATTGTCTTATTCATAAGACATCACAATTTGCTGATGGATAATGGGTAGCGATTCCCTATTTAAGACAGCGATCAGCATCCTTAAGAACAGCAGGGACCGCGGGTATGCAATTAAGATTAAACAACGATCATAAGGTAACAATCTTGAGGAGTTAAGACTTTATAAAAAACAACAAATAAAATAAGTCGTGGCACATTGAAGAGAGCATTCTTTCAAAAGGAAGGGTAACTGCCTAAGGGACACATCTCTCCAGCAAGATAGAAGGGTATTTAAGATGAAGAAAGGCATTATTCCAATACAGGAAGAAATCAACAGAGATCATATATATATATATGTGTGTGTGTGTGTATTCCGAAATTGTCTTATTAATAAGACTTGACAATTTTCTATAACAAGGAAAGCAATTTAATAAGCATCGTCAGATACAAAAAAATTATGTTCATCGAATAGAAGAAAGACAGCATTCAAAAAGATTTAACTTCCAGATCGAGCACAGATATACATCAGACTTGTGTGCATCTCAGGACTGTAATTACCAGCACCCCATAATCCCAATAATTGCTCGCGGTATAAATATTGGTTTTATATTATTTGTCAACAATTATCTTTTATATATATATATGTATGTATGTATGTATGTATATATATATGTATGTATATATATATGTGTGTGTGTGTGTGTGTATAATGCACATGTTTGTAATAAATCTGTTTGAAACCCCCATCATTCATGGAAGGAAGGAGGTGTAAGGAGGGGAATTATGAGGTTGCCATCTAAGCGGGCTACCCTGAGGGGATGTCCATGTTGTCTGCCCCTGGGGCCAAGAGGGCAAGGATCCACTTTTGGGCTAAAATAGGACAATCAAGAAGCTCCCATTATGATCTCTTTTCCGACTCTACAATGATGGCTATTTACCTTAAGGGGATGACACATGGAAGGGAAAGTAGATACAATCACCCCACTAAATAGGCCACCTTGAGTGGATGTCAATGTTGCCTGCCGACAGGGGGCCAAGAGGGTGACCATCCACTCTTGGGCTTAGTGCAGGATGGATTTGGGCAGACCTGTCATTCTTCTTCCCCCAAACCCTAATGTGTTTGAATTGTAATATAAATATTACGTGTTATTATCTAACCCTAATAGTTGGAAATATATGTGTGTGTTTGTGTGGAAGGGCAAAATTTGGAAGGAGAAATTACAACCTTTATAATCTCAGACCCTTGAATGTTATGTACATGACCTGTAGACACTTGGTTGATGTTAGGAACAAGTAAGCACCTCTCAATCAATAAAAGCAGAAGTCGAGAAGATGTAGAGCATTTATGCTCATATCCCTTTTAATTAAGGATCTGAAGGTTTTTTATGCACCCAACCAATGAGAGAGTGATTTGCTAAGCTCACTCCATGATCATGAGAGAAGGGAATATCATGGACAATCTGCCCTAATAGCAGTGTGGCTGGTGACAAATTGAAATTATTCAAATGATCTGTGTCACTTGATTCTGATCGTGTGAGAAGGGGATATCATGGACAATCTACCCCTAGTAACCGTGTGGCTGGTGACAAACTGAAATTATTCAAATAATCTGTGCCACTTGATTCTAAACACAAAAGTGCAACATCTTCATCCAAACTTCTGAGAACCCATATGGATCAAGGAAGGAAAACACACCAAATGTTTGATGATAATGTGTTGTATTAAAGACCACCGATCTTCCTCCACACATCAATTTGAGAATGCCAAGCATACACGAGATAAAAGACACAAGATATAGATTTGAAATGAAGTGCTTAATTGAATATATCAAGAATTAATTTGGCCTCATGAAAAAAATTAATAGCCACACCTTTAGGATGCATAAGTAATAGCACCTGAAATGTATACATTGGTGTGCGAACAAATGAAAGACAAATCTATTAATAAAGACTCCTTTAAAGATTGCTGCATGTCTACTCCTCAGGCAGAATTGTTCGTAGTAGTCAGTGACTCAGCATTACCTGGGGTCAAGTGTGAAATATCTTTGGCCAATTCGTAACAAAATTTATTTACAAAATAAATTTAACGATGCACTTCAGATTTGAAATAGTTCTCAGACGGTAAAAAACAAATTATGCTATTTCCCAGATAACACTTCCAAACCATTCAATGTTTTGCAGTCTCAGTAATCATTGATTGAATCAGTGACATAAAATTGACCAACCTCAGATTCAATGAAAGTCCTCAGATTTGGAAAATACAATCTGTTCAACTTCAGGACATGCTTACAATAAGCTCAGCAATTCTACTTTCTGAGACTGACAATCAGGTTGCACAGTTCTCCTCTATAATAGTTAACTGATTTGATGACAGTATCTGACTCCACGATTAACTCAAGACCTAACTTGCACCTGGGAAGCCTAATTGCAATATTTTACTTTGCTGCTGTCATGGACACAACAAATTATATCGTTTTGTGTGAGGTGGGAGATAACTGGATGGGTCTCTTCTCTTTTATCGATCAGACCAAGCGTCAATTAAGGTGAACGTCTCCTTCGTTATCTGCTACAGCCTGGGTGTGAATCTTATTTCTGTGCGTCTCAACGATTATGGCATTCTTAGAATGGTGCCGAGTTTTTGTATCTTGATATTGCTTCCACCACTTCACTTGCATTTGCTGTTCTCCAGTGTATGATGCGCTTCTCTCCTCTCTGTGCGTTGAACTATCTGCAAGGAAGAAGTTTGCTGGTCAATACCTGCAGAACGGAGCTTATAATCTGCTGTGCAGAGGCAGGGTTTCCTTTCTACCTTGCTGGCTACCTGAGATTCAAGTCCCAGATCACCTGCGTGCTCAAAGGCAGACAGCAGATCAAATAAGCGTGCTCAAGTAAAACTAAGCGCACCCCTTTATAGGCATCCTGCCATGTCGGGAGTAACCTATCCAAGGTCGGTCCAGACCAATTTATTAAGAATTATTTAATCAACGAAAATAAAGAATTTAAACAATTGCATAGAGAATTTAAACAATTGCATTTGTTTAAAATTCCTAATTTATTGGTAGCGATAAAGCAAACAAAAGGGGACTGGTGTTATGAAACACTGCTTGGGCCCAATGGCCTTTCCTCAAATCGGGATCATCACAAAGTGTCTTTGTCAAGCAATCTCTTTATTCATTATTCCAGTCCAGGTTTTCATTTGTACAGTTAGCCTTTCTCTTCCAATGATAAAGTGAATGTAATTGACATTGTGGACACATTATTAATATATCATTTCTGTTATCTTAAGCTGTAGTGTGTATTTCTAATTTATTTCCAATTTGTAACGAGGACTGGGATCTGGATTTTGTTTAGGGTTGTATTTGGAGAAACATACACGTCTTGTACTTGCTTCATCTCTATTTGACAGATGGAATAGTTTGAGTGAATATGGAAATTTGAACGTATTATCCTAAACCTTTATGTACAAAGAAAGAAGCAGAAGGAAACTTTACTCAACGAATGAAAGCATGGAGCTGGTGAAAAACAAAATGGGAAACTACAATGTGAGGCTATCATGATCACTTCTGTAGTAAGGCTTGTGCCAGAAGAACCAACATCATCAGACATCATCACAAAAGGGCCAATCCAGGATCAAATGATGCTCATAGTGGATTTTCTAGGTCTCTGATTGGATCAAGCTGGGTTTCAGTTGGATATTCTCTCTAGAACTCTCTTAAAATCCAAGGCTGGTGTACCTTTGATGACAGAAAAAAAGTATGTGCTTGCCTTCAGGACATGCAGTGCATGTGAACTTAACCCCATGCGTCATTGGCAAAATTTGAAGTTAATGCAATTATAGAGAAAGACATTTCTGATATCTGGTCATTGAGCCAGCTGTTTTTATCGCTATAATTTGCCAATTTTATATCTTGAATGGAGACCCAACTTATTTCACTTTAGAACTGCACAGTTTTGGCATATTGTGCGTCCATTATTTTAAGTGGATATCAAAGAAAATGATAGAAACACAGCTGGTTTAAATCCTGATGGTATCTTCAAAATAGTGCTTGTTTATGTTACCATATTTAACAGCTCATGGAACTGGAGGATCATGGATATGCTTATTGGGGCTTCTTGCTTTTCTTCCTTTGGAATCATGGAACTCTTTTACCTTCCTTGCTTTCATTAGGAAATGGAAAAAAAAATGCCCTCATACTTGATGTCCTTGGTGCTTGATGGACTGTGAACGTGGTATGGTGTGTATCAGACTTTTCTCAACTGTGAAATCCCTTTGATGAACTTGCCAAAACTATGAAAGAAGTTAGCTTTATTCTATCATCTTTTATTTTGTTATTACAATTGTTTAGGAAGAAAATATTCCCAACAATTTTTCGCATAGACAAGAAAGTAAGGCATTCTGAACGCTTGAATTCTTAGAGAAGGATTAAATATAATTACTTAATACTGTCATATTTCTGAATTCTTTTGTCATTACGGCTTTACAAGAAGAGAAACCATCTCTACAATTCTTCCTCAGTACAGTAGGATAGCACTTGGGATTCTTTTAAAGTTTATCTGAGAAAACTAAACAGAAGCCCTTCTCTATTCACGAATCCATTACATTGAACAAAGGATTTAAAGTTGGAATCTGCAATTTCTGTCATTAAAATTATCTTGGTCTTGTCACTTATCCTTATTTGATTATACCCCTATTCAAATAGGGCTGAAATTCGAATCAATTCTTGTTGCTTTGGTTTTTTAGCTGAAAGTCATTGCCCTCATTTAACCTATGTATTGAATTCTTGAGAACTGTATAGTAATGTTTTTACTGTCCATATTTTAGTCATGTTTAGATTTTTCTTAAAGTATACTTTCTCTTGACAAAGGGGAAGCATATGGCAGAGGAGAAAAAATTGACAGTTCCAAATTTGAAGCCGATCCTGGTCTGCCTAGTCTGTTACCAACTGTTCCAGTTGAAATGCCAACTTCCCAAGAATGTAATGATCAGGAGAAGCTTGGAATAAGCTATCGTTGCAAAATGTGTAGGAGAGTAGTTGCATCACAAGATAATGTTGTCACTCATCTTCCAGGAGAAGGTGAACCGTGTTTCAAATTGAAAAACAGAAGCCGTGGATCTTTTTTCAATGATTGTCATGAACCTGAATGTACATCTGTATTTGTGGAGCCTCTGCAATGGATGACAACAGGTAATTTTCTTAATCATGAGACTGCTATTTAAAGAGTTGCCTTACTGCATGCTTGGTAATTTTTTTTCGATGATGTAGCTGAAACAAATCTGTATCTTTTATGCACCTCATTTCCAATTTCATATTTATTAAATTATTTGTGATCAGTTGAAGATCGTGCAATTGAAGGGAAACTATCCTGCATTGGATGTCAGGCACGTTTGGGTTATTTCAACTGGTCAGGTATACAATGCAGCTGTGGAACCTGGGTAAGCCCAGCCTTTCAGCTGCACAAGAGCCGTGTTGATGCTAGTAAAGTTTGATTCCACAGTATCTAGTTTTCATTTGTCAATTTTTGTGACAATAGACTTATTTTCTAAAACAATTTGATAGCATATGATAAAAAATTATATTGTTCTTTCTACATTTTTAGACAGCCTAGGACTATTTATAAATGTAAAGGAGAAGACCGAAAAACTGAAAAAAACAAGGAAGCAGGCAAGATATATGCCTCTCGCACAGTTTTCTTCCTTGATAAAAATATCAATATTGTATCAATAAATAATAAGTTCATTAATGCATTCTAATTTGCAGAATTGAAGTGCAATGGTTCCTTTTTTGTCTTATAGCACACTCTTTCAACTTCTTTTTTGGACATAATCTCATGCTCTTGGCCTAATTAATGTCAACTGCCAAGTTCAGATGGCTATTGATAGTGCCAACATCATATTTTGCTTACATGTGTGTTTACATCTACTGGAGTTGTGCGTGAAGATTGCAACGTTTGTTTCTGGAATTAATCAGCTGCATTAAAAATTTTTTTTTTTACAGATATCAAGTTGGCGATTCTTGATTTTTTAAAAAGAAATGAACCAATGTTCTTTCTGTTTGAAATGGGATTTCAGTCTAATGTATTGTCTAGCAAATCATTTACGACCAAACATTTAGATAGGATCTGTAAGATAGTGTCTGATCATGACAAGAACTGAATGACCAGTCTTGATATTGTTATCTTGACATGTTATTCTGAAATGTTTTCTAGGTTACGTCTTTTCAGAAGCAGTCATTTTGGAATTGGTATTTTTGATTTATCATCTAAATGTCTCATTTCTGTGTCTTCTAATTCTGTAATCAAACCAGAAAACAAACAACCACTACAATAACAAGTCCATAAAATTGATGATTAATGATATAACTAAATGAAGTTGGTTGTATTCAATCAGACTACCAAGAATAGCCATCATTTGGAGTTGAGAAGCTTAATATTGCCAAAGCATGGTCTACCCAAGTCAAGAACATTATAGGTTAACATCCACAAAATTAATTACAATTTTTTGTTTAGAAAAGGGGTAAATTTTTTTATTGAAACAACCAAAGAAGAGTACAAGAAAATTGAGAACAGCAGAACAAATGGCCAAAGGCCAAAACAATAATCAATGATCACCTAAAACTCCCATATAATCTCTCATGTCCTCTATAACAAGGTCTTTTAGGAAGCAGGAATACTCAAGAGACAAATGACTCCAATCCTTGAGATCCCACGTCCCCATGTGCTCAGAAGCCTATTTTGCCAAACAATCTGCTACCTTGTTCCATTCCTGAGGGATATGACAAAAGTTAACACAACCAAAAGATCTGCTCAATCTGGGATTCTGGTTGGCCACACCAATTGATTGCCAGTTCTTTCCCTCCATCTCCCGTTTATTCAGCACAACCACAACCTAAGAATCAGATTCACAAATGATCTTCCGCCATCCCAGAGCACAAGTCTCCAAACCACAAAGATAGCCAGAGCTTCCGTAAAGTTATTAGTATGATGTCCCTTATAGGTAGAAAAGAAAATTGAACCACCCTTGAACTGCCGACTCCCCAATCCTAGCATGCCCAAGATTGCCTCTGGAGGAACCATCAGTATCAATCTTCAAAACCTCATAAGGTCGCCAACAACCATTCCGTTGCACCTTGTTCTTGCCATGGTGAACCATTCGAGGATGTTGGGTCCTACAACCCTCCAAACCTAACCTCTAAATAATAGCTAAGTCCATTGGATCCACACCGCTAGATACATCACACTTGGCTAAGAGAGTTTCTTGCAACCCACAACCCACTAATAATTCGCATCCATAATTGATGACTGGTCAATTTCTTACCCTGAAAAATCCTTTTGTTTCTTTCCAACCAAATTTTCCAAAGAATAAATGTAGGGCCAATATTCTAGGCAGTATGCAGAAAAGAAGTCTGAGCAAGGGGGTACCCCAAACGATTGCAAAACTCCACCAAGGTAGAAACATGAAAACAAGGCTTATTCCAAAGCTCCCATTAACAATGCCAGATTTCTTTCAAATAGGGGCATAGGAAGAAAATATGAGGGGAAGTTTCTCTATTACCATTCCATGGAGTACACATAAATAGACCCTGAAATCCTCATTTGCATAAGTTATCCCAAGTGAAACATCTGTTCTGAATAACCAACCACATAAAGAAATTACACTGAGGCTAAGGAAAATTACTCGAAACTTGTTTCCACCAAGGAACACCAGCTCCCCTAAAGAGTTGTCCGACTAGCTCCTGATATCCTAAGGCAACAAAGAATTTACCTTCTGGATTAGGGCCCCAAGCAAGCTTGTCCCTCTCCTCTAAAGAGCTACAAACCATGCCTGCAAGGATCTTTGCAAGCTCCCGATGTTCCTCCTCATAGCCCCTAGGAGGGCATTCATACATTTCTTTCCAACTAAAGACATCAACTTGTCCCAGATGCCGAGAGGCTTTATAGTCATCCACCTTAGCTCACAACCAGCCTCAAGAAAAATGATGTGTAAGGGTCAAAGATGTGGATACACAAAAAGGAGAGGTGGGAAACCATTCCAATAATCCCACCAAAATAGAGCCCCTGAACCTTTATTGCAGATCCAAAATGATCCCTGCTTGATTAACTTGGCACCTCTTTTGAGAGTGTTCCAAATCATGGATCCTTTACCTTCAAGACTATATTGAGGGACCTCCTTACTCTCCACATTGTCGAGATACTTTGCAGTGATAGTTCTGGCCCAATCTTGATCCTAATGACAACGTCATCTCCAATAAAGTTTAGCTGCCAAAGCTTGACCATTTAGTCTAGTCTGCTTGAGACCAAGACCCCCTTCCTGTTTTGATATACACACTGAATTCCACTTAACAAGACTCCATTTCTTTGAAAGTAAATTTCCAACCCATAAGAATTGATGAGACATGGAGTCAAATTCTTGAATGAAGCCAGGAGCTTGCACAAAACACTTGTAAAGAGGAAGAGCTTGACTTACAAACTTCAAAAGAATCACCCTCCCAGTCAAAGATAGCCACATGTAGGTCCAATGAGAAACTTTTTTGTGAAACTTATCTAAAACATCTTGCCAGAACTTGCTTGGTAAAGATCCAACAATAATGGGAATACCAAGATACACAAAAGGAAGGGCCCCAATTTGAAATCACAAAATTCTAGCAATCCTTTTCTGGATAGGCTTACGAGTATTAAAAAAGAACTTATCTTCATTGATTCTTTGCCCATAAGTTGCCATATAAATGTCCAAGGATCGTTTGAAATTGTCCGCCTCAATAACTCTAGCAAGACCCATCAAAGCTATATCATCAACAATTTGTAAGTGAGAGTGGGGAGCAATTCTATTTCCCTAATTCTACCCCTGAATCAACCCTTGCCTCACCTAAGCCTTGATAAACCTCCCCAAGCCTTCAACCATTAAAACAAAGAGATAAGGTGAGAGAGTCCCCATGTCGCAGACCCCGAGAAGCCCCAAAAAGTTTTGAAGGCTCACTATTAATGAGGACAACAAAAGAGGAGGTGACGCAACTCATAACCCATTCAATCCACTCACTACCAAACCTAAAGGCTTTTAAAATCTTCAGCAAGAAGGACCAATTGACTCGATCATATGCCTTAGCCACGTCCCACTTAATAAACATAGCTTTTTCCTTAGAGAGAGCCATAAAATGAATAGGTTTAGTAGCAACCACAACCCCATCCAGAATTTGCTTGTCAGCAACAAAACTCGCTTGCTCATATGAAATTAAAGATCTGAGCCAAGGTTTGAGTTGCTCTGCAATTAGCTTGGTAATAATTTTGTAAACATTGCAAAAAGCTACTAGTCTAAAGATATTTAAAGAATCAGCTTCTTCACTTTTTGGAATAAGGGCCAAGAATGTAGCATTCATGGCTTTCAACATTTGCTAATTTCTTTGAGACTCCAACATCACCTCCGAGAGGTCCATCTTGACAATATCCCAAAATTCCTGATAAAACTCTATAGGAAAGCAATTAGGTCCTGGAGCTTTTAGTATTGTTCTTTCTTTAATAAATTTGTTGTTTTTAATGACATGATTGTTAAGGAAATTGACTAGCATATTGCTCTATATAAATTTCAATCAAACTAATCTTCTTTTGTAATTGCTATTGTCTAATATAATTGCCATGTAAGTAAATGAGATGCTGAAATTGAACTACAAATTACTATCCATATATATTCATTGTGTTAATCATGGGACTAAAACAAAACTTTCTTTCTTCCATCAGCTTTAACTCCAACACTATGATCCTTAGAGTCATTCTGTGTAGATGTTCATCCACGATTGTTGTCAGTGTTTACTTCTCTATAATCAGATAACTATTATAGCATTATTTTTATCCTTCACAAAAAATATTGTGTGAATGGAGATGCCACTATAAGGAAGAGTCAACCTTGTCTAAACTTTATTTGACATTAGCAATCTCTCCTTGGATTTAGAAATCAATGAAGACATCTTTGCCTTATCATGCTTGACATCAATGAAAAACATTTGTCTTTATACTTTTGACATCAATGATAATATTTCCAACAAATTGATCACATGACCTGCTTTGCTACCCAACATTGTTGAGATATGGCAAGAAAGCGACCTTTAAGTACGATTACTTGCTTTAGAAGAGAATCAAGTGATTTATCATTTTGCTTAGAGTTGGTTGTTGTGCTAAAAACACTATCAACAATTATGTTTTAAATTCATAAGCAAAATTTATTCTATGAGAATCAACAATTATGAGGGATAATGCCTATATTTTTATTTTTTGCATAAAGGTGGGTCAACTTGAAGGACCCATGTTAGGATCTTGCCTACAAAACATGATCAAAGTTAAGTAATAATGTGCTAAAAGAAATTAAATGCTTATAAAATAGTTGCACCTACACTTCTATTATGAATCTAGAACAAATACCATAAACTTCTTTGATGAGGAAATCTATCTTGAAAAGCAAAGTTTCGTTAAAATATATGACTCCAAGATGATCTTGTCTGTATTACAACAAAATAAAGGCCTCATAAAGAATTGACCTATGAGGCAAAACCGATGTGGGACAAAGTGACACACTCAATTTTATCTAACTAAACTATGATTATTACAATGCTCAGATGTAAATATCCTAACATGCTTTGCCCCTTAAATGCCCTGTCCTCAAGACTTGAATTCTAGGAATTGCTACTAGTGTTGGGGGAGAGGTTTCCAAGTGACACCCTTCAATTGCAACCCTTCTGATTAGACCGAAACATTTGAGATTGGGTGGTTACAAAATTGGTGCTATTGTTGATCTTGAATAGTTTTTGGCTTAAGGATGATGTAACCTTTATTGTCCAATTTAGGAACCATCAATTTAATGTGAACATGTTGTCCAAAGATCTTATTTAAACAAAATACATAAAAAATGAGGTATCTTGGAGGATGGAGGGAGATCCAACTTATATGCAACACATTTTATTACAAGAAAAGATCTGTAAATTTTTTAAGTTTATTTATATCTACATAAGGTTAGGATATGTTTGCATGTATGGTTTAAGATGTAGAAAGACCAAATCATTTGAAATGGGGTGGTTACAAAATTGGTGCTATTGTTGGCCTTTAATAATTTTTGGCTCAAGGATGATGGAACCTTTATTGTCCAATTTAGGAACCATCAATTGAATGTGCATATTGTGCAAGGACTTTCTCTAAACAAAATACATAGAAAATATGAGGTATCTTGGAGGATCGAGAGAGATCCAACTTATAGGCCACTTAGCCCACATATAATAGTACTTGAAAAGGTCCATAAAAAATTGGTGTTGATTTATATCTACATAAGGTTACATGCTATTTATTTATATGGTCTAATATGTAGAAATGCCGAGTGCCTTTTAGTGAATGTATGCTCACATTGGTGTTGATTTCCTTGTTGTTTCACACAACTATGAACTAGGCCAAGTTATCATGAAAATTTAAGCAGTTGAGAGGTGAATTAAGAATATATGCCTTGGAACTAATTGGTAGGTACAACATGAGGGATGGTGGTAGGTGAGCATACACTTCATATGACATTGTTTGGGTGGCAAAACGATACATGTAGCACCGCCATTTTGTAAAGGATAGCTATCCATCTTATTGAAGTTTCTATTCCAAAGCAAAACAACACAAATAAGTATGAAGACATTTATTTATTTTCTCTATTTGACTAATAGTTTGTTAGTACTATGTGGAGTTGATTTCTACTTGTATTTATTTTTTAATTTTGAATAATACTTGTGAAAGGTTACTAGTGAAGATGTGGTCACAATTATGGACAATAAAAGATCCAATCAAGGAAGAGTTGGGCAATAGTAGATGCTCAACATGGATGGGTCAATGAAATAAAGTGCACATAATTGGGGATATTACTGAACATCACAAAAATGACTGATTTTTGGCTTGACCTTGGCAACCAATAAATGTAATTTATGGAAATGTTTGAGTATATTGTAGTGGGAATCAACTATAGTTGTAGAGTGCTTAAAGTCTTGAAAGTTTCTCATTCGTGGCATCAACATTTGTCCCATTCCACAACAATTGTTTTGAGTATTATTTTACATACCATTATTGAAAATATGTGTGTTATTGTTTTAGTTGTCCTTATGAAGTTCGAATGTCTTATGGAAGGCGACGACCCTAAACAGTAGAATTTGCCAAAGTAACATACTGAAAATGGTTTTAAGAGATCTAGCATGACGATTACTTATGTTGTACACATGACATGTTTAAGAAGGGTAAATACACTCTTTTTTTGCTTTAGATCATAATAAAACATTTTTCCTTAACACATTGGTGGAAGAATTGTGATTTTATTATAGAAAAATATATGGTAATAATTTGTGAGACCTAAAAATATTTGAATTTTTTTTAAGGGTCGATGGTTTGAGCCAATCTTCATATTTGGAATTCATGGGGTTCAATCTTAAGATATTCAATATTTCACCTACATTTACCAAAATAATAGTTGGGGTGTTTTACAAATAATTGATTTATTGATACTATTTGCAAGGTTTGGTCCAAGTGCATGAAATTTTCTTATATCTTCTCTTAGACAAGAATGTTATCGAAAAAGCAGTATGAATTTCAACAAGAATGGTTGGAAAATATGGCTCATCATACATGGAATGTAGAAGGTGTATTTGTGAGGTCAAATAACATAAAAACAAATGTGTAATGCATACATGATTATGAAAAGTTGTCTTAGAGATTTCTTCATTTTTGCAAGAAAATATAAGGGTACTTGAAGTATGGGTTGACTATGGAGAAGAAATGTACCCCATACAACTCATTTATAGTTCATCAATAACATAGACATGGAAATTATTATTTATAGTAAGTTTATTGAGATCATGAATGTCTAGGATTGCCACACCTCTAAACTTTCTTACATTCCTTAGATGGCTTCTCTTTTAAAGGATCTAATGTTTCAAATGAAGAAGATACCTCAGAATATAAGATATGAAGATTTTGTTTAATGTGTTTCTACCCAAGGGCATATTTCGCATCATAGATGTAACATAGGCTCTTCGTTTGGTTAGAAATCATTTCCTAATGTGTTAGGTGCTTGATGGGTGGTGAGTGGTAACTTGAAAATAGGGGCGGTTTCATCAATGTCACACAAGTTGAAACATTTGTTGAGTGTTGGCTTGTGTTGATTTATACAAATGAAAAGAAACAAAATTATCCTCAAATAATTTAACCGATTCAAGAGCTTCCATTAGTGTGGTGGGCTATGATTCTAGGTGTATGTTGAATCACTATTGACTTTACAGATGCTTAACTTAAGTGTATATTGAGTCTTATTGATATTTTAATAGTTTGGGAAAGTATCAAATATAGTGTGAGAGTTATGTCCCATATTTAAGTGTTCACTATGTTGGAATTGTTGGCTTATTGTATCATATTTGACATTAAGACCAATTGATCAATTTTAGAGACAACCAATTCAATCTAATTTTGATAATTGAATGGAGTAGGTGAGTTGTATGTTTTCTATTTATTCCTCCAACATTTTTGAAGAGTAGTCCTATGGGTCTTGAAATTTGTAGACGCTGACAATTTTGATAACTTGGGGTTATTGAAGGGTTTATAAAAAATGATACCAAACAAACTAGCAAGATGAGATAATTAATTTGTGATAATGGATAGAAAAAGTTACCATAAATTTCAGTTAGGGATTAATTTCCTATTGCTTGATTTTTAAATAAAATGATGAAATTACTCTTAATTGATGAGAATTTTGGTAGCTAGGTTATGGATTGTTTGAATCTATACGAATTGAACACTTTAGACATAATCAACACCTTTCCTTCATTTTGAATGTTGTCACCAAACCGTTTTAATTTGTGTGAAATTGCTTGGATATGTGTGGATTTTCTCAAATATACTAATTTATAACCAAATACGTTCACAAGCAGGGTTTAAATAGGAAATTTCTAGGCCAGGGTAATTTTTGTTTATGAGCGCTTTGATATACTTTTATCATTAAAAAATAGTGCACATACCCAATATATTAGAGCTTTGGCTATGAAGGACTTCATTGCCACATTGTTGCACTATTTTGTCTTATGATATAAAGTGAGGAACTTCTTGATGATAACTACCAACTAGAACAATATGAGTTTCAAATTGTTGGTGACTTCCTATAATAATCTTTCTCTAAACTCTAGAGGATCTTCCACTATATTATAAGGTATGAGAAATCTTATGGCTATATACGTATGTTTTCCAAGGCTTGAGCATCAAGTCAAATCCACCTCATTTAACAATGATTCAACATTCTTAACCAAAAATGTTAAGTCACTTGGGGATAGTTTGAAACCCATGGCATATGGTTTATAACCTAGGCCATTGACACAGAAAATAAATACTTTTACCACTTTCCAATCACCAATATACTATAAGTGTATGGTTAGAGCATTTAGTGGTTGTTGTAGTAGTCGACTAAAGTATTAGTGCTAGTATGGACCATGACCATAAAAACACTTTGATGCCACTACTTATGAGAAAAAGAATAAGATGCAAAAAGTAACAAGATGTATGAATTTTTTTTGCAATTATTGCTTATATTGATGAATTTGGATTAAATGTCACAAGTTTCTCTGAGGGGGCTACCTCCTTAAAGAAAGCCTCTAGTAGACAAATTTATTGTAAGATGATATTCTCTATTGCAACATTAATATGAAGTCATCCTTAAGAGGTACTGATAAGATATAACAAATGTGAGATAAATCAAAACTTAATATTTAACAAAATAACTGAACAATGATTATTACAATGCATTGGTGATAAAAGGTAAGGGTGCAAGGGTTTTAACAACCCATGTAACATATTAGTTTCTTTGTAAATTTATTATAATAATGCATTGTTCTAATTAGTAGTTTTATTTTACCAAAGGAAATAAATTAAGTCTAGACAATGTTCATAAATCATACCGCAATGGTAGACTATTATTTTTCCAATTCCATGATTTGTTCAACACGCAAAAATGAATGTTTTAGAACACAAAAACCAAAGTAATTCTTCAAGATAAAAATTCTCCACATAGGATAATACATGCAATCAACATCAAGATTCAGAGTGTTTTTGTTGTGTTGAGAATGAAAGAATTGTGTAGATTTTGGAAACGGTCACCAAAGCATAATTTGACCTTTCTCATAAAAATCAACAAGGTCACGCTTTTGTCTAGGAACTTGTCTGAGAATGGAATGACAACTAGATCTAGGTGGAAAGTGACTACATGGAGGTAGGTGCATAGGTAGGTATGATAAACAAGCATGTATGACACATATATAAATGGATGGGGTAGAGTTAAATGTCTAGAGAAATGAGTGTGTAAATGGATAAAAAAGGTAAGTGAATGAGTCCAACTTCATATAATATCAATTAATTTATCATTGTGTATGTGTATTAAGACATTACATAAAAATAATCACATGATCGAATGGGAATTTAAATGGTATGCATAGCTTATAATTATATTTTATCTCCAATTCAAATGCATGTTAATCTTAAATGAACATGTATCAAAGTATGTAACATTTATATACATGCATGCAAATTATATATTCATAAACTCAAATTATATCACCAAGTAAGTGCAAGAAGTTGAGTGTCCATCAAGGGGAAGTTTCAAACTTAGAAAAAAATGCCGACAAAAATGGGTACCCATTTTGGTTCAGGGCTTGGAACCATACTTTATACCCATGCACAATGGGTAGCCATTTTGATTCAAAAAATGGGTAGCGAGTACCTATTTCTAATCTAATATTATTTTTAGATGGGTACCCATTTTACATCATATTCCTGCTTCTTTTTTGAATGTGTATGCATGTTGGAGCAAGTACACATTTCATAAAATTTAAATTGTGAAATCTAGGTCTTCACATTTTTAAGGCTTGGAAACCCAACCCTTAGTATTAGACTTGCAAGTACAATGTCATGAAAAAAGCAAGAGTGTAATGAAGTTAAGTAGTGGAACAATTACTTACACTAACTTGAAGGAGAGGGTAATGGAAAAACTTTCTTGGATATTTATACCAGCTACATAAACTTAACATATATAACATGCACACCACAACACAGTGATTTAGTGGGGAAAACCCTTTCGTGAGAAAAACCCCAAACCCTAAAAGATGTCCAATATATTATATATATATCAATAACAAAGTACACTATATTTGTAGAGCAAGCTTCTCTCAGGAGCATCACTAACTAGAGATCTAGAGGTAACTGGATAGGTATAAGTGACACAAAGAGAGTAAGAACAATAGGTGCCCAAGGCACTCCCAGCTATCCAAACCTCCTCTTAGAACAACTCGGAAGCAACAACAAAGAAAGGAAGAAAAGAAACAACATAACTTTATATTATTTCAACAAACATATTACATGCCGGGCTGTAAGGCCTTCCCGGTTTTGGCCATATACATTCAGATACTTACATAATAATCTTCATACATACGAGGTCACATACCTGTGATCTGAATCTGCTAATACTATCTTCTATATCCCAATTCATGATATCCTAGCTAAGAACAGAAAACCAAATATATACAAGAGTCCACCAAAGAGGTCGACACTCAAATCCTAAATATCCAACATAGGAAAAAATAATGCACCAGATTTAGGTCCATACACATCCCAATGAGAGATACCAACATTAATTATGTTACAGAAATTAAATGTAGAAGTCGGCCAGAAGATCCAACATCAAATATGCAACTCGGTAAGAAAGCCAACCGAGCACAAAGACTAGTCGGTGAAAACCCACCGAGTAGCCAAACAACAACCAAGACCCGTTGGTAAAGCAAGATAGAAACAAGTAACCGAGCCCGAGCGGAGAACAAACAAGTCTTCAATCGAGTGAACAAAAGAAGTTACCAAGCACTTTACCGAGCAGCCTCCAACAAGCTACTAAACCAAAGTAAACATATTTTTGGTTGATCAGGATTGACAAAGAACCCAAGATGCTCCTGCACCAATAAGACTATTACACACACCTTCCATCTCACACACCTAATATATAGGAGATACAATACAAGAAATTGACAAACGATATTACAAAACCATGGGTAAAAAATACTTGCAAAGTAGTGACCATATTATCTCCAATTAAAGATGCCCTATAATGTGTCAATACATACACCAACACGTGTAACTTCTTATTACAACTCATTTATGTGCTCAACATGTTTTTACATTTCCTATTTTAGGAGACCCAACTTTAGGAGGCTATAACTTTTGAAGCAGGTGTTTAACTGATGAACCATTTGAAGTGTCAGAAATCTTGTGACGTGCTCCAAAAATTAAAAAAAAATTAATATTTTCAAAATTGGACATGATCTTTCCATAAAATTTTACTGACATGCTTATCTAAATGAAAGAATTACTAAAAATAGTAACCCTATGTAAATGTAAGGTTGAGACACATTTTTCTAACAAGGAGAACCTAGCTTTGACAATATAGACAATGAATTTTTAAAGAATTTTTAGTGAAATTAAAACTCATTATAGATGAAAATGTCTATGTTAATACATGTTTGACTACTGAGAGGGGAGGGGTGATTCAATAATCCACACAAATTCACCTAATTCAAATTCTTTAAACTCTATGCACCAAAACTTTCAATATCATCTAACATATGTAAACTTTCAATATCATCTGACATAAGTAAAATTTCAATGCATACAACCATAAGTAATCAATCACATAATGTAAACACCATATTTATCTCATGGAAAATCAACTGGGAAAAAACCACGGTGTGAGATAACACCCACAAAATATGCACTCTTCTGGAATATGCCCTATTAGGAGCTTACCTTGTTAAAGGTTTACATAACACTGTTAGGTGTTACCTGGTTAAGGGATTTGCCTAAGACTTGTTAAGATCTTTTCCTTGTTAGGAGAAGCCTTGTTAGAGTAATTTAAAACACAGGCTAATGTGTCACCTTGTTAGAGGATTTACGATAAAGATCTTTTAGGATCTACCCAATTAAGGAAGTTCACTGTTACAATGATTAGAAAGCAACAGATAAAATTATCTGTAAAAACTGCACTACCTCTGCATAATCAGATCCTTTTAAGCTCTAAATTACATCATCATACTCTATAATCTTCCTTGGCTTGACTGCACTTGCTTCCTTCACTTGCTCTGTCATCGAATCCTTCTGCAATTCGCAACCAATAAATAACTTCTTCTTCAACTTTCCAATATATAGAATTACTTCCACCGACTTGAAATAAACCCTAGATTTGAGATATGAATGATCCATGTCATCTTAGGTAATATACAATGTATCTAGACACTCGTAAAACATTTTCCTCTGACTGCATCGGCTTGCTCATAGATTTTACCTTGGTACTTGAGCCATTTTCAAAAACTCATTTGACCAAAGGAAACTTCTTGAAGAATCCTCCTCAAACACATACCTCGATCAATGTGATGTCAAGTGAGTCCCACAAATCATAGAACTAAATTTCTACTTTATGAAAATCATCACCAATCCTTTTTCCACATCGAATTCCTTTACCAATCAAAAAATCTTCATAGCATGTTTAAGAACTCTTTCTTGTTTACAAGTTCATTCTGTTAACACCGCTTCCAGTCAATTAAACTAATTGCACTAGTTAAAATTATGAGTTGCGCTTGTAAATATAGTACCTTGATATTTTTTACAATAATATCCTATGACCGCTCCATCAAATACTTTACCGATCTGAAATAACATTCAAATCACTTATTGTCTATCACTAACTGTTTTAGCAGTTACCCGGTTTGAGTCCAATCAAACATAACCAACTTAATTCTCCATATCAAGACCCGTGATTGAAAATTTAACATCACCACACATGATATAACCTTCCATAAGAATAGAAACTTTAGAAACATACTGCAACTCATGATTCACTCACACAATATTTGGTAACATACTGAAAACTCTAAGTCAATTAGTTCACATCAATGACAACCAAATAACTTATTCATTTGTCATCAAATCTGTATCAATATTCATCAATGCATCACTTAACATCACTGCATTAGTTATGCTAATAATCTACCCCTTTTGCATTGATGGAAACACTCTAATCAACTCATCACAAAAAGTTGTGTTCTTGGCAACACTCTTATCTTCTCTTCATTCCGACTCCTGCAAAAATGTTTCCACTTCTGTCTTCTCACTCAATTATACTGATCTATCATCTTCATATACTCCCCCTTTCATCTTTCAACTATATCTTTTGTGTCTTCTTTTTTCACATACATATTCTCCCGTTATGAAATATACATATTCTCCCCCTATAGGAAGTACATACATATTCCCCCCCTTTGACAACAATGCCAAAGTTGTCACATCATTTAGTCATCTCTGAGTACACTTGATTGATCCTTTCATGTTATGTCCTTATCACTCCATTACACCATCATGCATGAGACTTCTCCCCTATGGAGTTGTCCACCACTACATCAATTCAATCATATGATTTTCTGATAAACACATATGAAGTGATGCAATCAACATCATCCTCTAATTAACTTCAGATAGGGGAATAACCCCTAATCTACCTCTGAGATATTCAAAGGTATCCTTTGGTAACAAATTAGTGAATATATCAGCAACTTGTTCTTTAGTAGACACATAGTCAAGCGTTACCTCCTTCTCTTGAACCTGCTCTCTCAGAAAGTGATGTTTTATTGCAATGTGTTTTTTCCTCGAGTGCATCAATGGATTCTTAGAGATATTTATCACACTAGTGTTATTAAAATATATAAAAATAGGTTCTGTCACCTTCTCACAAATCTATTTTATTCATACTGCTTGCTAATAATTAAGAGAAATAGCAACTTACCATCTCTCTGCAGTATATTGAGAAATACAATTCTGCTTCTTACTAGTTGAGGAGACTAGTCTTTCACCAAGAAAGAATGATCCACCACTTGTGCTTTTCCTATCATCAACATTTCCTTCCTAGTCTACATCAATAAATACATTTAAAGAAAAATTTACATCCTTACCATACTATAAGCCATAATCTTAAGTTCCTTTGACATATATGAAGATCCTCTTTACTGCAACCAAATGTGAGTCCATTGGGTTTGATGAAAACCTTGCAACAATACCAACAACGTGTGCAATATGTAGTCTACTGTACACAAAATATTGTAGTTTACTGATCATTGATCTGTATAGAGTTTAATTTAACTCTTTTGATTCATCTTCCTTAGATAGCTTGCAGCCTATGACCATAGGTGTTCCCACTGGTTTTGAATCTTTCATGCCAAAAAATTTCAGAATCTCCTTCACATATTTTGATTGACTTATCTATGTTCCTTTCTTTATCTATAGTCTAATGAAGAATTTGATTTCTCCTATCATAGAAATTTCATATTCCTTCCTCATTTATTTTGCAAATGACCTGCTCAATGCTTCATTTCCACCAAATATTATGTCATCAATAAAAATTTCAGCAATCAATGTTATGTCTTCACTTTCATATTTTAGATATACATTGCTATTGTCACTAGTTCTTGTAAAACCAATCTCAATAAGATATGCATGCAACCTTTCATACCATGCTCTTGGAGCTTGCTTCAATCCATACAAAGCTTTATGTAATTTACATACCATGTATTTACCTTTCTTAGTTGCAAATCCTTCAGGTTGTTCAATGTATACTTCCTCTTCTAATACACCATTCAAAAAAGCAGATTTTACATCCATTTGATATAGCTTAAAAACTTTATAAGTAGCATATGCTAACAATTTCCTTACATCTTCAAGTCTATCAATAGGTGCAAAAGTCTCACCATAGTCTAGTCCTTCTTCTTGTGAATACCCTTTGCAAACTAGCCTTGTCTTGTTTCTGATCACTTCTCCTTTCTCATTCAACTTATTCCTGAAAAAATCCATTTAGTACGTATAACATTCTTGTCAGTAGGTCTGCGTACTAAAGTCCAAGTGTTATTCTTTTCTATTTGATATAATTCTTCTTTCATAGCCATAACCCAAACATCATAGTCCAAAGAATCTTTAATAGTTTCAGGTTCTAATTCAGATATCAGACAAGTGCTTTCTCTTACTTTTCTCCTTGTCATCACTCCAACATTTTTATCTCCAATAATATGATCTTGTGTATGATTAAGTTGCACATACCTTGGGAGTACTGGTTTTGTCCTTTGGTTACCTTAATCATTATTCACCGGTTGTGCTTCATTCATCACTTCCGTTGTCTGTGGTACTGTCTCTAGCTCCATTGGTTGAACATAAACAAACCTGTCATAGTCTTTTGGTTCCTTCTTGCTATCTTCCTCATTATTTTCATAAAATTCATCAATTCTAACATTTGTTACTTTCAATCATCTTGTTAGTACTATTGATCAAAAACTTATAAGCTTTTCTTCTAGTAGAATAGCCAAGAAATATTCCTTCATCACTCTTAGAATCAAATCTACTATTTTGATCATCCTTCTTTATGTAATATTTGCTTCCATTTTTTTTGAAGTAATTGACACTAGGAGTATGACCATACCATAGCTCATAAGGTGTTTTGTTTGTACCTTTCTTAAGTTGTACTGGGTTCAATGTATAAACAATAGTACTTACAACTTCTCTTGTAAAGGTTTGAGCCACTCCCTTTTGTATCAAAAGTGTTCTTACACAATCAATTATGGATCTATTCCTTCTCTCTGCAATTCCATTTTGTTGAGGCATTTTTGATGCTGAAATTTGTTTCTTGATTCCATGTTCTTCACAAAATGTTGTGAACTCATGTGAAGTAAACTCACCTCCTCTATTAGATCTAAGACACTTGAGTGATTTACCTATTTCTTTTCAACTATTTCTTTATACACCTTAAACATGTAGAACCCATCAAATTTATCCTTAAAAAACATAACAGACATCATTCTTGAGTAATCATCAACAAACAAGATAAAGTACTTATATCCATAGTAGCTCTTTGTTCTCATTAGTCCACACAAGTTAGTGTGCATAAGGTCAAGAATAATCTAAGATGAATAGACTTTACTAGTAAAGCTAGACCTAGTTAGCTTTCCCAACTGACACTCTTTACACAACATTTTTAGGCTTAGCTAAAGTAGGAAAACCTCTAACACATTTATGCTTACTAACCTTTACTAGATTATCAAAATTAACATGACAAAATATTTTATGCCATATCCAATTGTCTTCAACTTTAGCAAACAAACAATGTTTATTAGTAAAGTTTAATTGAAATAGGTTACCTCTAGTCTGTTTACCAGTAGCAATCAAATCTCCAGATGTTCCTAAGATCTTACAAACACCATTACTGAATTCCAATCTGAAACCTTTGTTATTCAACTGAGCAACACTTAACAAGTTATACTTTAATCCATCAGCCCAATAAACATCATCACAATTAGTGGTATCATTAAGTGTTATTGAAGCTTTACCTCTTACTACACATGGTGAACTATTACAAAATCTGACTGCACCACCATTACATTATTCCATTGAAATAAATTTGATTTGTCACCGGTCATGTGATGCGTACACCCACTGTCTATTATCCAATCACCACTATAATTCATGCTTGAAATCAATGCTTTCTCCTCACTATATCCATTTACACCAGTTGAGGGATCTTCTTTGACTGCAACAAAGACTATTTCTTCCTCACCATCTCTTCCATATGATTCTTCATCAGTCACTCCATCTTCTTCTAGGTAACATTATTTCTTGCTCGTCTTTGAAGTTCTTGAATATCTTGAACTTATCCTTCCTATTATTGTCAGGACACCTAGATGCAATATGACCAAGTTTATTACATGAAAATCATTTTAAGGGAAGTTTACCTTGGTACTTTCCTTTTCCTCTAGGTAATCTCCTTGCTAGCAGTGCTTCCAACTCTTCTTGTTCTCTTTCCTCATATAAGATAGAATCATAGTCATGATTCCTTTTAGAACTGTTAGAGACCTTTTTTCCTTTCTTTGTTGAACCAATGGTTAGGGAAGCTTTGAAAGCAGATTCTATTCTAGGCATACTATTATGAAAGTTACTTAACTCAAAAGCAGTAAGCTTGCCAACCAAAGAATTTAAAGTCACATTTGTAGGATTGATAGATCTCAGTTCTTGTATAACAGAGACTCTAATAGAATACTATGATAAAAGTGTTCTCAATATTTTAATTAACACATCATTTTATTCAAGTTGACCACCAACTCCTTTGATAGTAGAGACAACTTCCTTTAGCCTTTTTTTGTATTGACCAATATTTTCTGCTTCTCGCATTCTCATTTCATCATACTTTCCTTTGACACTGTCTATCATAACTTTCTAAACATGAGCATCACCGCCATGGACTGTTTCCAGCTTATCCCACAAATCTTTAGCATTATCCATTTCCTTGATATCTACAAAATCATCACCTAGGGCACTTGTAATTTATATCATTACAGAGTTATGTTCCAACTTTATTTTTATTTCATTAGGAGTTAGGGTGCCAGAAAGTTGAACATACTTGGTTTTGAGATGATCCAATGCTTTCTCTCCAATACCAAACATAAGCAACTTCATCCTCCTTACCCATGTAGACAAGTTTTCTTTAGAGAACTTAGGTGCTTCCTTCTTATACATCTTCATATTTTTTCCCTAAGATGTTAAGCCTTTACAATAAGGGGGCCAAAGGTTTGATACCAATTGTTAATAGAGGTATGATTATTGAGAGGGGAGGGGTGAATCAGTAATCCACACAAATTCACCTAATTCAACTTCTTTAAACTCTATGCACCAAAACTTTTAATATCTTCTAACATAAGTAAACTTTCAATGAATACAACCATAAGTAATCAATCAAAAAATATAAAAACCATATTTATCTTGTGGAAACCCAACTGGGAAAAAACCATGGTGTGAGATGATACCCATAAATTTTTTACTCTTCTAGAATATGCCATGTTAGGAGCTTACCTTGTTAAAGGTTTACAAAAAATTGTTAGGTGTTACCTAGTTAAGGGATTTGCCTAAGACATGTTAAGATCTTCACCCTGTTAGGAGTAGCCTTGTTAGATGACTTGAAAACACAAGCTAATGTGTCACCTTGTTAGAGGATTTACAATAAAGATTTGTTATGATCTATCCTGTTAGGGAGTTTCACTATTACAATGATTACAAAGCAATATATAAAATAATCTGTAAAAACTGCACTACCTCTGCATAATCAGATCCTTTTAAGCTCTAAATTACATCATCATATTGTATACTCTTTGTTTGATTGATCCTACTTGATACCTTCACTTGCTCTGTCACCGAATCCTTCTGCGATTCACAATCAAAAAATAATTTCTTCAACTTTCCAATTTATAGAATTACTTCCATTGACTCTAAATAAACCCTAGATCTGAGATATGAATGATCTAGATCATCTTAGGTAAGATAAAATGTATCTAGACACTCATAAAACATTTTTCTTTGACTACGTTGGCTTGCTCATATATTTTACCTTGGTACTTGAGCCATTTTCAAAAACTCGTTTGACCAAAAGAAACTTCTTGAAGAATCCTCCTCAAACGCATACCTCGATGAATGTGATGTCAAGTGAGTCCCACAAATCATAGAACTAACTTTCTATTTTATGAAAATCATCACCGATCCTTTTTCCACATTGAATTCCTCTACCGATCTTCAAATCTTCATAGCTTATTTAAGAACTATGTATTGTTTACCTGGTCATCCTATTAACACCGCTTCCAGTCAATTAAACTAGTTGCACCAGTTAATATTATGAGTCACGCTCGTAAACGTAGTACCTTGACATTGTTTACAATAATATACTATGATCACTCCATCAAATAATTTACCGATCTGAAATAAAATTCAAATCACTTACTATCTATCACTGACTGTTTTCGATTTGAGTCCAATCAAACATAACCAACTATAATCTCCATATTGAGTCGCTATGGAAAAGTTAACATCACCACACATGATATAACCTTCCATAAGAATAGAAACTTTAGAAACATACTACAACTCAAGATTCACTTACACAATATCTTGTAACATACTGAAAATACTAAGTCAATTAGTTGACATCAACGACAACCAAATAATTGATTCACCTATCATCAAATCAGTATCAATCTCCATCAATGCATCACTTAGCATCATTGCATCCGTTATGCTAACCGTCTAGTTTTTAAGTATGTCTTTTTTAATAATTGGATTGGTTTTTCTATTTTTTACTTAATTTATATTGAAACCGGTCTATAAAATTGAATGCCAAGTGTTTATATTTTTTTAAACTACAAGAATTAGGTACAACATCGCCTATAAACTATAGCGTGTCAGGTAAACATTTTAATGTGACTAGTGACGCTAGTGTGAAACATCCTCTAGTAGAACGTGTGCAGGGGGAGATTAGACCTCATGACCTC
>MU228374.1:2703325-2754665 GCA_018584345.1 Thuja plicata | reverse complement strand
TATATATATATATATATATATAGCACTAATATACACACAATTTTTTACACATTGAAAACAAATAAAAAAATATTGGTTTAGATCAACTTATCATGGTTGTAGACGAGGGGTTTTCAAAACAACAAGTGACACCAATAAAACTTAACAAAAATATTTCAAAAAAATTATAAAAAATCCTCATCAATCTTCATTCTGTTACACATTTGTTTCCTCAAAGGATTTAGAAAAATACTTTATTTAAGTCAAATGTGGTGGTCATACACATGCATAATATGGTCTTGAAAAAATGACTTTTAAAAGTGATTTTATATATGCCTATTAAAAATCAATTTGTATCATCTTGGTATTAGAATAAATTATGTATATTAGAACACTAGAGTCAGAATACTACATTTTTTATTGCTAGACTGCTCTAAGATTCATTATTTAAGTGCTTGAAATTTTTAGACCAATTGCGACAAAATTTGAAAATTTTGAAAAGCGCTTTCAATTTTTGGCCTTTTTAGGGACTTGTTGGTTTCCAAAGCCACATATTACAAAACCCTAAGAAATTTCCCTCTTATATGATTGGATCATGCAATTTTTTTGGCCAACGAATAAGAACCTTTCCAAAGAAAGACTCTCCTACTCTTTAGGCTTTGCAAGACCTAGGTGGGTGTAGCTTTTAACTTGAGCAAATTTATGGTTATATTCTAGTTCTTAACCTTAAATTCAATTAGTGTGACACATATACTTAAAATGAAATCCTAAATCCTTATTTCTCTTACTTCTTTCTACACACTTCCTACTTCTACAACTTAAAATGAAATATAACTTCAAGAAAGTATCTTTAATGATTAAGATCAACGAATTTTCCCAAGGATACATAGTAAAAAATATTCAACTTCTTTCTTATAACTCTAATTACTTGCAATAAGTATGTTTATAACTTGAATAAACATGTATAAAAGTAATACTATTTAGTTATTCTTAGTAACACATTCATCTCCTTTTAATTGTTGTGAATTAACAAAGTTAATTTTAATTGTTCCTTACAGAAGCCAACTAATCAAATCACACAGAGCTTAGAAAGTTGCTTTGATAAATCAGAAATATCCTTGATGTCCTAACTTATACAAATTAGAAAGAGATGAATTGGAGACAACCACACAATATTTAATCAATCACCATGAACAAGTAATTGAAAGCAGAAACTTCGAATCTTTTATTATCTTTAAGACAGAGAAAACATACAAATTTTTCTATCAAGTCTTCCATTGTATCTATTTGTATTTCTTCTATCTATCTGTCTACCTCTATGTCTGGTCTTGGTTTCTCCTTTATATATCAAAATAGGAGAAGCAACAAGCTTCAAATCGTTTTACATCATTACCCTTTCATAACTAAATTTCATAACATCAAAACACAAAATTCTATTAAAAGTTTGTTTGAAATATAACAAGACAATAATTTTACACATGATTTTCAAATTAGAAGCTGAAACACAACAAGCCCGTTGGCATTCTATTCTCATCGATCCTTCTCCTTTTTCGCTGGTTTGTTCTTTAGAACATCCAAGTATTCTTCTTCCCAACAAAAAAATTCTACATCTCTTAGCCAATTTGAAACTCTGGATGGTTGGCATATTTATCAAATGATCTTTCTATTGGAAAAATGGTCAGCGCTCCCCTGAGGATTCATGACAAGGGACTAAATGCCTCTTGTGGATTCTATAAGCTAGTGGTTTTATCAGGCATTGAAAGGTCGATAGTTTATGGAAACAACAACCGCACTTGTAACAAGTGGTAATTGAGCTTGGTCATAGGTTTGAATCCCCTCAGGTAACACTGAGGGGGAGATTGTTGAAAAAATGGTTAGCACTCCCCTCGAGATTCATGACAAGGGACTAACCGCCTCCTATGGATTCTAAAGTCTAGTGGTTGTATCAAGCATCAATAGGTCAATCTTTTGGTGCAACGAAAACCACACTTGTAATACTTTTCATCTTTTATCCATCATTGTTCTTACTTCTGTAACAAATTTTGTAAACCCACCAACTAGTGCTATGATTCTATCTTGAAACATATTAAAACTTTGAACATTTTCAACCTTTTATTCTTTCATATGTGCCATTATTTTTGGCACCACTTGCTGGTAGTCAAGTTTCCAATCATCAAATCCCCTCATTTAACCATCTTTATCAACAATTTATGGGATTGTCTAGTGCTTGAAAGTACGAAAGGAATAAATTTTACCCTTGACCCTCTGTTCTTCACCAAATACATATTGAATTTCTTCAATGATCATACTTATTATATTTTTAGTTTCTTTAATTTATGGACAGGCATTAGGGTCCTTTTGAGTTACTTTTCACAGAGTAGAAATGGTAATATAAGTGGGTTACCACCTCTTCATCAACTTTTATAGCTTGTTTTTATCTTCTTGAAATGTACTGAGCATTCTCAGTAATGATTCATATCCTTTATACACCTCCCCACACTTGCCTATGACAAGTTCGATTTTGTGGCATAATATCTGTTGAAAAGTATTTAAAATTTGTTGCTGAATATGCAACAAGAGTACATCATTAGCAGGTTTTAGATATTTGATTTCCTTTTCATATTTTATTTTCACCAGTCCAATCCTTAGGATCTCTAGTGTTGTCAATTGGCTTTGGTGGAGCATCTTGATGTAAAAAAATGGCTTTACTCTGACCTTCACAAAATTCTTTTAACTTTCCTTTCAAAAAAGCATTCTCAATATATAATTTATTTATTTATGTATGTAACACAACTTCTTTTCTTTCCAAATCAGTTGCTTGCAGTTCCATATGTTTAACCCTATCTCTGGTAAACATATCATGTTGCAGGGTAGATGTGGCCACTTCTAATGGGGAGGTATCCTTATGGACCTTAATATGGCATTTCCACCCGTCTCTTTCACTATATCCAACAAATTTGTTTTTTTGGTGCTTTTAAAGGTGACCCATGCTACAAGTACCTCAGTTTTAATATTATATCCAGTTCCACTTACTCCTTCCTCATAATTAAATTCTGCCACCATCATGGGGTCCTCCTGTCGCATCACCCGATCCAATAAAAATACTTGTTTCAAAGTCATCCCTGGGACAATCATTATGTCACTTTTTATCACCATTTATCTGGCCTCTACAAGAGTAACATTTATTTCATCAAAATTCATTTCCTTGAAAGTTTGATTTATAATCTCATCATGCTTTGATTCATTTTCACCCATGAGATTCATATGTTTCCTTTCCTCAAATTCTTTCATCTTCATTTTCAACCTATATTTCTTGAGCTCCTGAGTGTTAATAAAGTTATCATCCTTTATGAGTGTTAAGGACATGGCATCCCTTTCATCAATGTGGTCTATAAGCTGAGTTCCCTTAGGGAGATGGGCTTCAGATCCATGGATATCTTCTTGATACACTCATTGAGAAACCTGGTGTTTATCCAATCCTTCATCTTCTTTCAATTCCTTCAATGCACTCACCACTTCATCAGTATCCCCTTCTCCCTCTGAGTCACCATAAGATATTAGAGTCACTGGGTCTTCCCTTTTCTTCCTTTTCTGTGGGGGAGGGTTGGGTGTAGACTCTTAGTCTGGAACATAATGGATAATGATCCTATGTGGCTTCATAAGTGGAGATTGAACTTCCTCAAGAACATTCTCAGTTGAATTTCCATAGAGTTTTTCAAAATTGTTTAAATATAGATCCATTCTTTTTGCTTTATTTTCTTCTTCCTCTAAAAATCTTGGGAGCCCTTTATTCTTCCTATCCTCCTCCAACTTCATTAAGATATTTCATTTCTTTCTTCTTTGCACAATCTCCTCAAATGTCAGGCAATTTCTAATCAAATCATCTTCAATCAACAATTGATGTGAGATATTTTTTTATAACAAAGTGAATGTGATCCTCTGAATCACAAATCCTTTCTATTTTAGACTCCAAATGGTAGTTGTCTTTCAAGTATCCCTGTAATATTTCTAGGGTATTGGAACCAATGAAAAAACTTGCAAATCTCATGACATGGAACAAAAATGTGCTCGACCTTCTTTCTCTTATCTATAAGATCCTTTTCCAACCATAACATCTTCCATACAAAGTCCAAAAAGGCTAGTCTTTCTGGTACAAACACAAATATCAAATGGGGCATTTGGAGAAATCCATATACCCTTATTATAGCATATTTTCCTAAATAAAACCAGTCAACAAAATTACGAGTGTGCCCCTTCTCTAGGTTATAGGCAAGTGACCTCAACACTTTTCTCACTGTCAACAAGATCCTCTCATATGGATGGTCCAAAGTTTTGAAAATCACAATTAAAAAAGAATATATGAAGATCCTATAATCATTATCCTTGCAATCCTTATCCCACGCATAACACCACCGCTGCATAGGGAGTTTGTTTCCATTACAATCTGTCACCCCTAATTTCATGGTCTTTCTGAAACCTACTATGTTTTGGAATAAGATCAGATAAAAAATCATTGAATACTGGAAAAATTGTATTCCTTCTTTTGTTTCCATGCCACTAACTAATTCTAAATTAACCTCTTCAATTCATAAGAAAAGTCATATTCTAAGTTCACCTCAGAGTTTTGAATTCTCGTTGGACATAAAAGATATTGTCATTTTATACTTATAATCTTCTCCTAAGATTTGACACAAAGAAAAATATGTCCTCTGGAAAAAAAACCATCAAATAGAAAGGGATCCTTATCTACGATAGGCGTAGTTATGTTCTTCTCTTCTCTTTTTTTGCATATTGCCACTTCATCTTTCTTAAAGGTTTTCTTCGGCCTTTCATAGTCAACACTTAACTATTCTTTATCAATTTTTGTTAGGGCTTGTTTGTTTAACATAAAACATTTGATAGTGGATGATCTAGTTACCACCAACAAGGGTTTTCCATGGGTCATCCCAACAGTTCTGATTTCAGAATTATAATGATTTTGGAGTACTTGAATTAACTCAACATCAATTAAAAACATTGGGTACCAAAAGATTTGCTAAGTCCAATGTCCAAGGACTTAATGCATGGATTTTTCCATCTTTTTTCTTATAAAAATGACAAAATAAATTCCTCCCACAAATAGGAATTGCAACATCCCTACATCCTTCTAACCTATCAGTAAACACAGTTTCCCCCCAAAATCCTCAGACCCAAGTAATGCATCTAACAAAGACTTAAGCATGGGCCTCCTATCAGGGTCTAGCAATATAGACTTAGTCTTTGATCTCTCAGCTGCATCGTTCTTCTTTGGCATTTTACAAACTATTGAAATTAAGCTCAGAGTGCAATGGGGTACTTACTTGTGACCTTCGCTTGCAAGACCATCTTTGTTGCAGAGCTCACCTTCTTGATTTCTCCAGCGTCGAATAAATAATTTAGACACAAATTCACACTTTAAAACCAACCTCCAGACATCCTATCTCATTAATTTCATGCATGCAAATTCATTACTCCATCAACTCCTCAAAATTTGAGCTCGAATGACTACTGTCACCTTTCTTTACCACTTTCACCAATTCAGAGTGGTATATTTTGAGTTACTTTTCATTATAGAGAAATAGAGATGAACGCCATTTCAAATTAATCATTTTCCTCATGTCATGATCCTATTGCGAGCCTGGGGTGTGCTTATTGCTTAGTTTTAATTTCACCCCAGTGATTTGGCGATGTATCGCCATTTCAAAAATGTTTGACCTTCTGCTTATATTGAGTTTTGCAAAATAGTGATCACCCTTAAGCTTGTATCGCTAAATCAAAACTTCTTCATTCCTGTTATATTTAGTGTTCTGTGAAGTACATAAATTGGTGGGACCCACCTTACATTTATTTATTGTCTCACACCTTCAAACTGCCTTGCACCCGGTTTCCTGCCACGGAAGTGGGAATTAGTTTGGGTGCATTCAAGAAATTTAGGTTGCTTACACGGATTTTTTCTCCTGCCACTAACAGGTACTCGAGTAGGAAGTATGCTATTTGATTTTCACATTTATGATTGCTGACAGGGAATGAAAGTAGGAAGTCGCCTCTCTGTGTTATTAAAGTGGATCGGCTGCTCACCAGGCCATTACTTCATCAGATCGCAGACATATCTCCTTTGATTCAAGACCCTCAAACAGGTGCGGCCCAAATTGTTGTGCAATCCCCTTTAAAGATTACGATGCGGTTTTAAACCTTATGAAATGCTGTGAGATTTAACTGTGCAAATTTCCCCCGTCCAAGTGGCAGCTCACGAAAAGAAGGGCTTGTGGCATCTTTGGAAGAAGCTTTCTGCTTGGCATCTTTGGAACAAAAAATTTGTAGCAGGTATGTTGGCATGTTTCGTGAATTTAATGGAGATGGTCAGAACATCTGTTTTTTGTGTTTTATTTTATCCTAGGGCAGACTCCATAACATCCATAGAAACTGTGTCTTTTCCAATCGCCAAGAGATATATTTTGCATAAATTAACATGTTTTGAGTTTTTGACTTTTTGGGTAATGAGTGGATATTCTGGCCGAATGGTGTATATTATTATCCAACTGTTTCAACAAAATCTTGTTTCTGTGTGTCATTTTGTAGTGTGTGGTTGCACGTGCATATGATATGATTGGAATTGGTTTAGTTAAATCTTGAAGTTGACCAAATAATTTTATTGCAGAATCTGTTTTACCAAGATACAATTGCTTAACTGGGAAACTCGCTTGTCACCTACGCTCTGAGATTTGTTGTTTTCCTCATTTGTTGTACTAAATCTGCCTCATTTGTTTGCCTCATTTGTTGTTTGCCATATTCTTTTTGTCAAATGCTAGTCTGTCACTCTGATGAGCGTAGGAATTTGAGGTTTGAAGTAATAGTTTTTTCTTTCTAGTTACCTTCACTTGCATTTTTTTCGTTTTGCTTTCTGGAGGTAAAGAGGAAAGTTGGTTGAATGAAAATAATAGGGACTCTTCCATTCCACAAGATTGTCAACAGTACTTACCAAAAATTTATAGTTGAGAAACCAATGAAATGTCTAAGAACCTCTTTGAGAAATTAACTCTCTTGCTGGGAATAATGACAAGTTTGACAAGATCACTTCCACCTGTTATGGGATAGCACGCTTCTGATGTATTCTTTCTAATGCTAATTTTAACACAGGTATTGGTGAACCAATGCATTTCCTTTTCAGATTTACAATCGGGCTTTATTTTTTGTTCTCTTTCAACTCACTCTTCCTTCAAATTATTTTCTTCTAACGTTTGTTAGTTATGACCATAGAAATTTATATTCTTCATTCAATTGTTGGTGGAAGTTTAGAAGTTTTTCTCCTTCTATACACTTTTTCAGAAGCCAGTGAATCCCAACAAGATGTCCTCAATTTTCTTTTATAAGCATTAACTATGCCTGCCTCTTTATAATCAAGCCTGGCTCTCATTTTTAATATATAATTCTCTTGGGATTTAGAATTTTTTATTCTTAGAAGAAAAAATGAATTAATGTTTGCAGTGTTATTCAATTTCATATCGGTTTAATTTATTTTTAGCTAATTATGGGATTCACATTGTCGTAAAATATCTGTGCAAAGAAGCTTCAATATCCAATATGACTATTGGTTTTTTTCCTTTTTCATGTGAATATCAGTGTGCAAGTTCAAATTTAAAGGAGTTAACTGTAAATTATCTATGACAATTTTTAGACTTGCAGACCAAGAACCAAATGCTTTTTTCTAATTATTCTTAATATTGGTAGCCACAAGCTGCATTTAATAGTTGTTCTTATTGTGCAGGACAGAGACCATGTCAAGTTTGGCAACTACTCCAAAAGAGGGTGTGTAGTCACGAGCAGTTAAAATATATATGCTAAAATCTATTGACGGTCTGGAGAATGTAGAAGATGATGATTGGAACAATTTTCAGTGTTTCCAATCTCCATGATAGTAATTGCTGAAGGCAATATTTGCATGAATCAATCTCAGAAGATCCCTCCAAAGAGGGATTGATTTCCCAGTCGAAGAGTGATGATTTTCAATAACTTTATGGCTCTCAAGTGATTACCGTTACAGATTCAACTATAACAGGGGAAATGATATGTTTTTCATCCAATTGTGAAACAGCTGATGAGCTACATATTGACTCCAATATCAAATACATTTCCATTCCAAAGGCTGGTCAAAATAGTCATAACTTAAGAGGTCCGGGATTCCTGACTTCATTACAAATCTGCTGGGTTGTTGGCAACTTCTGCATTATTTTTTGTTTTACTTGAAATATTTTTAAAAATGTCATAATATATGTACAAAATCTTCACTTGTATAAATTTTAAACAAAAGGAAATAATGCATAATCATCTTATATAAACTTATCAATTTTTTCTATCGGCGTACCTCTTGCACCTCCTTCAGATGCAAGTGCTAGTTTATATGCTAACTGGGATATGAATCTTGTGGAATAGAAAACAAAGTAACAATATAAAATTGCGAGCATCTTCCATGTGGCAAGTGGGGATCGTGCATGCTCACCATTGTTGTTACACTTGGTACCCTGCGAAATGACGATGAACTTATCCCTCTTTGCTATTTCGCCATGACATCTTTTCATTGATAATATATTCTTGTGAAAGGGAAATTGGTTTATTTTGGTCTTGATTTCATATATCCTGAGTTTTAAGTAGAAAAAATGTTTTGCAAAATAGCGATGCCTTCACTATTTCACTGTTTTTGTGAATTCAATGAAATTATATTCCTCCAAAATTGTCAAATGAGTGGGAATCAAAGGTATTATTAAGGATAATACTTATTGTGAGTTATGGAGAATTCATATGAGTCTAATTTGATATTTCAAGGCTAGAAAATACATTAAATATTTGCACATTGGGACATACAGGCTAAAAAATACATTGAATTAAATAAAAGGGGTTCAAGGATAGTAGTCGGAAAGTTATTTGAAAATCAAAAGAAATTTGTGGAAGCCTCAATGGGACCCAACTTCTTGCACCTACCCCATCATGGGTCCATATAAATTAATATACCATGTGAGGATATGATCGTGCATCCTTGTCTTTTGTATATGTTTTGTCCCATAAGAGGAGTTTATTTGAGAACTTGTGAAACATTAAAAAGCTAGTTATAAAATATACCATCTTTAACCCTTTGTTTAATGATTGGTTGTATCTATAGGGTACAAAGAACTACTAAAGTAGGGGGAAAATACCATAAAAATAGTATAATTTAATAAAGTACATGTATAATCATTTATATACAAGAATCTAATCATAAGTAGAAACTAGTATCCCAATATAAATTTATAACGATAAATGTTGAAAATGAATCAATGTAAGACACACCATAAATGATAGATAAAATTGAAAAATAAGAATGTTGCCCCTATCACGTAGAATAGAGTGCCCATATTTCATTCAGTGTCCTATTAAATATACAAAGTACTAGGATAAGCATATTCCCCAGCGTGCGATTTAAATCACGAGCACACAAATCTTAGTATGTCATGTATTCCATGGAAGTAGCAGAGATAAAAAAATACTCATCTATAATCAAAATTGTGGATAAGAGACCTAAGATAAGGTAGAAATCTAAGCCATAAGGCACACATATATGACAAGGGGATATGTATCAAAACTATGTGTAACTTCAAAACAATGACACAAGTCCCTCATGCATAATGATAATAGGTACAAGGTGAAAGAGAGGGAAGCATGGTGCCTCTAAATGCATATTTAAATAATTTAGGACACCAAATATATTAAATATGTAATAATAAATATGGACATATATAAAATGGGAAGACATATTAACTTAAGTGTAAAGATTGAATATATGGCCCAAATGATTCATAGATTGTATGAAGGGGAACAATAATATGCTACCAAGCATAAAGATAAAGAAATAGATTCATAATATATAAGGAGGAACATATGTTGTCCCTAATATAAAGATATGGTTGTGTTAGCTTAGTGCATTAAAGGAAAAATCATGAAGCTCTCCCAAAACATAGTAACTCTAGAAGTAGAATATATCCATATAGAATCAAAATGTGAAGCTCTACAAGCATATTATGGAAATGTAAGCTTAACAAGAAAATCTATGGAGTAAATATGTATTAATTAATAAATCTATAGAAAGCAAGACAAAGCAATGTGGAATCAAAATAAGGTCTCTAATAAGAATAACATGTTCATGCAAGGGAAATGTGTGACACAAGGAGGAATAATACTCAGGGCCTAGGGCACTCCCAAGTACCAAACCATCTTGCAAATATACAACACGAAAGCAACAACATAGAAGGAGAGAAGAAACAACAAATATCCTTGATTAATCGATCAAACTTATTACATGTCGGGTTGTAAGGCCTTCCCTGTTTCGGCAATTTACATTCAATGAATTAAAGAATTATCTTCATACATGCAAGGTCACAGACCTTCCTTTCAATTGTCTCAACAGTTAATCTTCTATCAAAAATCTACTGTCATCCTCCAACTGCCCCCTAAACTAAGAACAAAGAAACAAATATATACAAGAGTCCACCAAAGAGGTCGACACTCAAATCCCTAATAGAGACCTAGATTTAGGTCCACACGGATCCCAATGAGAGACTCCACATTAATTATGCCACAAAAATTAAATGCAGAAGTCGGCCAGAACAAGATAAACAACTCGGGAAGAGATCACTGAGAAACATCAACCAATCGGTAAAATGATACTCGAGAAAAAGGGACGACTCGGTAAGAACATAATTGAGCCACAGAAAACCAACTCGGTTAAAGCATAACCGAGAAATAGAAACCAACATACACCGAGACCCATCGGTAAATCAAGATAGAAAGAGTACCCGAGCAACAGGGTAACTGAGCACTTCACCGAGCAGTCTCCAAACAAGCTAAAGAACAAAAGCAAACATATTTTGGTTGAGCAAGATTGCCAAGGACCCAAGATGCTCCTGCATCAGACACCTAGGGTTAAAAGTAATGATTCTCTGAATCATGTATCAGGTCCAACCTGAAATGAATCTAAACTTAGATTGAGAAACCCAAGATGAGTCCTCAATCGGTTTGTTCTTCCATTTTATCAGATACTCCATGTATTCCTTTCCTCTTGTGCTTCTGCTAACTCTTTGTTTCAAAATCTGTTCAACCTCCTCTATCTTTTTCTTAGGATAATCACTCGGTATTGTTACTTATTCCTCAGGTTCATGATACTTATACAAATCTGAAATATTGAATATAGGTGATATATCCATGTCATCAGGTAATTCCACTTCATAAGCATTTCCATGATTAAATCGTCTTAGAATTTTACAAGGACCAAATTTCTTCATCTTCAATTTTCCATATGTCCCAATAGGAAATCTGCATTTCTTCAAATGAACCATAACTACATCACCAACTTCAAAAATTTTATGTCTTCTTGATCTATCTGCATTATCTTTGTATTTCTGATTACTTTTCTCCAGCTTCTGTTTGACATCTTCATGCAATGTCTTCATAAACTCAGCAAATTCCTCTGCTCCAGCACTTATTTTCTCTTCTCCAACAATATCTCTCAATTCTTATATACCTCTCGATTGTGTGTCATGAACAATCTCAAAAGGTGTCTTTCCAGTACTTCTATTTACTGAACTGTTGTATGCAAACTCTGCTTGTACCAACATCAAATCCCAATTACTTGGTGTGTCTCCAATTAGGCATCTTAACAAGTTACCCAAACTTCGGTTTACAACCTCTGTTTGTCCATCAGTCTGTGGATGAAATGTAGAACTATATTTCAACTCAGTGTCCAATTTCTTCCAAAGTGTTTTCCAAAAATAGCTAACAAACACACTGTCTCAATCAGAGATGATACTCCTCAGTAATCCATGCAATCTGACAACCTCCTTAAAGAAAAGATCTTCTATATGTACTGCATATGATGTTTTTCTACATGGTATGAAATGTGTCATCTTAGAAAATCTATCCATAATAACAAATATGGAATCATTACCTCTTGTTGTCCTCGGTAAGCCAAGAACAAAATCCATGCTGATATCACTCTAAGGTTTCTTAGGAACAGTAATCGATGTGTACAAACCAGTATTCTGACTTACTCCTTTTGCAACTTGACAAACTCCACAACTTTTCACAAATTTATGAACATCCTTATATAACTGAGGCCAAAAATACCTTTCCTTCAGCAAACTCAATGTTTTATCAATACCAAAATTTTTGACCAAACCACTACTATGTTTTTCCTTTAACAAATTAGTTCTCATTGATCCTCTCGATATACACAACTGAATACCTTTGAGCAACATATCTTCCTGAATGAAATAGTCTTCATACTTGATTGATTTGAATTAGATGCTATGCACACTCTCCACTGCTCATAAAAATCAGGATCACTTTCATACAAATTCTTCATATCATCAAAACCAAGAACCTCAATTCTCATTTAAGTCAACAAAGATCTTCTTCTACTCAATGCATCAACAACTCGGTTAGAAACTCCACTCTTATGCTTAATCACAAATGTGAAACTCTGCAAATACTCTACCCATTTCTTATGTCTCTGATTCAACTTATTTTGACTACCCAGATATTGTAAAGCCTTATGATTAGTATACATCACAAATTCATTTGGCATCAAGTAATTTATCCACTTCTTCATAGCTTTAACAATAGCATAGAATTCTTGATCATAGACAGAGTATTTCCTTTTAGCATAATTCAACTTTTCACTAAAGAAAGCAATAGGTTTACCTTCTTGCGTCAACACAGCTCCAATTGCACTTCCACTTGCATCACATTCAACTTGAAATACCTTATTGAAGTCAGGTAAGGCTAACACATGTAATTTAGCAACCTTTAGTTTTAGAGTCTCAAAACTCTTATCAACTCCATGTGTCCATTTGAATTCTCTTTTGTCACCTCTCATTGTCTCAGTCATAGAATTACAAATAGAACTAACATTTCTGATAAACTTTCTATAAAAACTTGCCAATCCATGAAATGATCTTACCTCACTGATATTCTCAGGTGTAGGCCAACTAAGTATAGCTTCAGCCTTCTCAGGCTCTATTTTCAAACCATCAGCTGAAATCACAAAACCCAAATACACAAGTTCTTCTTTCATGAAGGAACACTTCTTCAGATTTATCTGCAACTTTTCCTCTTTCAATCTTTGCAATACTTGCTTTATATGCATCAAAATATCTTCTCTAGTCTTACTAAATATCACAATATCATCCAAGTATACAATCACACATTTATTCAAGAATTTCTTCAAAACTTCATTCATTAACCTCATAAAAGTACTCGATGCATTAGTTAAACCAAAAGGCATAACCAACCACTCATACAAACATACCTTTGTCTTGAAAGTAGTCTTCCATTAATCACCTTCTCTGATTCTGATATGATGATATCCACTCTTTAGATCAATTTTGGTAAAATATCTTGCTCCACTCAAACAATCCATTACATCATCCATTCTCAGTATAGGAAACCTATACTTCACTGTGATCTTCTTGATTGCTCTTGAATCAGTGCATATTCTCCATTCTTCATTCTTCTTGGGTGCCAATACAGCTGGTACTGTGCATGGACTCAAACCTTCTCTGATCAAACCCTTGTTCAATAACTCATGAACTTGTCAGTTAAACTCTTCATTCTTGGTTGGTGTTAGCCGATGTGGTGCCTTTTTTGGTAAACTTGCTCCAAGGATTAGATCCATACAATGATTGATATCTCTCATTGGTGGCAAACCATCAGGTACATTATCTGAAATGATCTCCTTGTACTTAGTGAGTAATTTCTCAACTTCTGCAGGAATTTCATCCTTTGTATTCTTACTCGGTTTGTTAGGAATCAATGCATAATAAATATCATTTCTTTTCAAATCCTTAACAAACTATCTACCTTCCATCAAACAAACTTTCACAGATGTACATATCTCACCAACAGATTCTTCAATCAAAGGTAACAAGATTTGTTTCTTACCATCAACCAAAATAGAATATCTATTCAATATTCCATCATGTACAACATGTCTATCATATTGCCAAGGTCTACTCAACAAAATATAACAACAATCCATTGGCATAATATCACACAACACCTTATCATAATACTTTCCAATTTTCAGATTCACACAACATTGTTCACTCACCATTAATGTATGCTCATCCTTGATCCATGAGATCTGATAGGGTTTCAGATGCTTCATCCTCTCCAACTGCAACTTTGTGACCATTTCCTTAGATGCCAAATTCTCCGAGCTTCCACTATCAACAATTACTTTCCAAACTTTGTCTACAATTCTACATCTGGTCTTGAACAAAATTTTTCTGACATGATATTTCTTATCTTTCTCACTCCATAGTATCCTTTAGATCATGAGATTTCCTTCCTTAGATTCATTCGGTGACTCCTCTTGCACCAAACCATTTTTGTTGCTACTGACTTTCTTGCTTGCATGCGTACACTCAAAAGACTGATTTCCTTCACCACAATTGTAACAAGTTCCTTGGAACCCTCTTATGCTATAACCACCTCGGGAGTAATTTCCTCTTCCTCAGTATGAACTTCCACCTTTCCATTCAGTCTTTCCTTTGTCTTGAGATGTGTCTAAAATTGACTTGTCTGGTTCAGATCTACTATTCTGACCATGAAATCTACATCTTCCTCTAGGGAATCTACCACCTCTGCCTCTTTGTCTTTGTTCATATCTTTTGTTCAATTTCTCCTCATCTTTTTGGTCATATCAATGCTTTCCATATTTACCAAGCTGATCTCATCTTGTATAGAGCTCCTCAATCCATTCATATATCTTGCTACTCTTTCCACTTCATCTTCAACATGTCCAGATCTGATGTCCAATCTGTAGAATTCCTCAGTGTAGTATTTTACCAATCTATCTTTCTGCTTCAAACTTTGCATTCGCTGAACTAGGTTAATCTAATAATCACAAGGTAGAAACTTTCCTTTCAATTTGTTTATCATCTTATCCCATACCTTGATCTTGTCTTTACCTTTTTTCTTTCAATCCAATTGTAGATGCTCCCACCACAAGGATGCATGACCTTTCAACTTTGTACTTGCAATCTTGACTTTCTTGTCCTCTGATACATTCTCATACTCAAAGTACTTTTCCATCTCAATTATCCAGTCTATCAACTCATCAGAATCCAACTTTCCACTATACTCAGGGGGATTAAACTGAGGTGTGGACTTCAAACTTGTCAATTCTTGTGGGAATCTCTCTTCTTCCTAATCCATCATAGGTGTAGGTGCAACTTCACCTTGAACTTCTTCCAATTCATCATCACTAACATCTTCAAGATGTCTTCCTCTATGCTGGGCTGTATCAACAACTTCCAATATAGAAACCATCTATCTTAGCATATCAGCTAGACCTGGATCCACATTTCCTCTCCCACAAACCATCTTGAATCCCTCTGCAATTGTAGGTCAGATCACAATATGCTACCCCACAACAATATCAACCAACTAGGTTTAGGGCTTACAAGAAGGAACTCAGATCTAACCTTTGCTCTGATACCACCTGACGTAAGGAGGGATAGTACTGAGGGCCTAGGGCACTCCCAAGTACCAAACCAGCTTGCAAATATACAACACGGAAGAAACAACATAGAAGGAGAGAAGAAGCAACAAATATCCTTGATTAATTGTTCAAACTTATTACATGTTAGGTTGAAGGCCTTCCCTATTTTGGCCATATACATTCAATGAATTATAGAATGATCTTCATACATGTGAGGTCACAGACCTGCCTTTCAATTATCTCAACAGTTAATCTTCTATCCAAAATCTACTGTCATCCTCCAACTGCCCCCTAAACTAAGAACAAAGAAACAAATATGTACAAGAGTCCACCAAAGAGGTCCACACTCAAATCCCTAAGAGAGACCCAAATTTAGGTCCACACAAATCCCAATGAGAGACCCACATTAATTATGCCACAAAAATTAAATGCAGAAGTCGGCCAGATGAAGATAAACAACTCAGGAAGAGATCACCGAGAAACAACAACCACTCAGTAAAATGATACGCAAGCAACATGGACGACTTAGTAAGAACATAACCGATCCACAGAAAACCAACTCGGTTAAATAATAACCAAGCAAAAGAAACCAACATACACTGAGACATGTTGGTAAAGCAAGACAGAAAGAGTACCCGAGCAACAATGGAACTGACCACTTCACTGAGTAGTCTCCAAACAAGCTAAAGCACAAAAGAAAACATATTTTGGTTGAGCGGGATTGCCAAGGATCCAAGATGCTCCTACATCAATGTGTGATGATGTATCATAATAGGAACAACATGTAAACTCTAGCAAGCATGATGCAACCATAATTTATCTTTAGGAGGCATAATATAGAAAATGTGATTCTAGTCTATAAGGCCTAAATATCATGATAGAACAATGATGTAAACATGAATCTTATTTTTAGGGGGCACACAAGTAATCTAAACATAAGTAACTAAAAGTACATAGGTTTCCCAAGTGGTGGAAAAATGTATTAAATTATCAAAAATTGAATAAAAGGCCAAAAAATGTTACCCAAGAGAGGAAGGATAAGAAGGAAAAATAAGTGCAAAAGTAAAAGTAACAAAGGTGAAATTTCAAGACTAAGCATGAAATTGAAAAATATGATAAGGATTTGAAATTAGATAGGAGAAACACAAATAAGGTATAACTTATAGGTGTACATGAACATATGCTATATGGATGCTCATAAATAAATGAATAATGCATTTTTTAGGTATCACCTTGGATACCAACATCTTATGCTCATCAACTATTAGATCATAATTGTACCAAAAATTATTTTATTTATCTTCCTTTTGTCTTTATTTTTACTCATATTTCCTTTCTCTTACAACATGTGTTTCATATTTATAATCTTGTGTGCTTTTAGAAAGTGTGTTTAAATAAGTGTAACATTAGGTATCTCTTTTCTTATCCATTCTCACTTGTTGACTTGTGCTTTTGGTTGAAACAAACTCTTTTGATGTACCAAAACTTCTTGCTTTAGCTTCCATGTTTTCTTTATATGGAACTCAAGCTTTTGTTTTTCCTCTTTTACTTCTTTCTTTGATTCTTCTTTGACACTTTATTTCTTTTTCTTAATTTTTTTAATTTTGTGAAGTATAGTGCTCAACTTGAGGCTATTTTTTTTGCTCTTATTAATCTTGAAACACATCTCGAAATACTTTATAAATACCATCTTCTTCTTTAGAGAACTTCCATTGGAATTCAAATTACAATGAAAAAAAATAGGATGTGAGGACCACTTATCAGCCGTGTTACGTTTCAGGACCACTTATCAGCACAACTAAATTTGAGTATTTCTAAATAAAAATTAATTTTCGTCAAACATATGGTCTAGCTAGATTCATTCTAGCTAAGCTAGATAAGTGGTTAAACTTTTCCAATTGGAAATGTCTATTAAATGCATGTTTTATGTGAATTACCAAAGAAATAAAATTATTTCATAAAATTGATGTTTCAATAACCCCTACTCTTTTTAATGACATTTTTGAAAAATATAAAAAATACCCTTTTATAGAGCTCAGAGTCAAGATTATTGTCATATAAATTTTATAGTATTTTGATTAGATCTAATATATTATAATTTCAAAATACAACAAGTAGGTATTTTAACATTCAAGAAAATGTTGCTTCAAATAAATCAAAAAAATTTAAAATTTATATTTAACACTAGAGGAGAGAGTCCTCTTCAAGAATATGTGATTTTTTTTCTAAATGGTGTATATTTGATAGGGGAAACTTGGTGGGAGATGAAAACTATCGATTTCAGATAAGTTCCACTTTGAGCAGTTATAACGGAGAAAATATACATTGAAAACCAATCTATCTTCTTTTCTACACTAGCTATACATTTTATCTATAACCTATTTTGAAATCAGAGGAAAAATAAATTATTTGCATATACTTGTTTGGTGGGAACTAGACCCCAGATTTTCAGCAGTTTTCAGCAATTGAAACATGGACTTAAAAAATTAAAAAATTATGTCAATTCTTGTTCAAAAAAAATTTAAAAAATTATAGGCATAAACTTAAGCCATTTTTACACATTTCATCAATTTACATCATCCTCGTATTCTAAATAAAAATGCCACTTTTTATGTCATTAAAGTTGAACAGTTTGCATGTTGTGGTCCTCTTCCTTTATAAAAGTGTGACACAGGTTTGTACTTTTACCCGGCCCATGTTATGTAGGATGAACGGTTAAACTAGGAACCTCACACCTAAATGTTCTCATAGATTGGAAGGAATATGATCCACTAGGCTCAAGGAGGCTTAAGTGCATAATGGATGCAAGGATTCCTTCAGTTGAGTGGAAAATGCAAAATGGAACTATAAATGTAAGATCTAGGGAAAGAATGGAAGGAAAGAGGAAATTATATGAATGCAATTAGATAATATATTGTATATCCAATTCTGATACTAGATCTGGAAATCCAAAATAGTGACTGACATGTGATCCAAATTTCAATCCAAAATGGCATGTCTAAGGTGAACAGGAGGATCTAGGGCAATTTGGAGGTCTGGGTTGAGTCCAACCACCTTATATAGAACAAAATCTAATGAAAATGCTACCAATTTGTAGCTCTCTGTCATACCTTCCTATAACCTTTTCTGTATATGCGCCACTTGTCACCTACACATAGAAAATGGGGAACATGTTGGTGGATTGGGGTTTTCCTAGGTCAAAGTATGATTTTAGAATTAACCACAAAAATAAATTGAAAAGTACTTGAAATTAAAATGTGCTAATATAAAGAAGAGGATAGATCTAAGAATGAAATGCATTATACCTTGAAAGTTTAATTGTTCTTGAAATGAGATTACAAGTGTTAATACAATAACATGAATGTACAAAGACCTAACAGTACATAATAAAATGCATGCTTGCAAGATGGTTGTTGAGGCTTTCAACAATGGAGAATATGGTGGGATGAAATACCTTTAATGATCAATATTCTTGAATCCTTGAATGAAAATATGGATCTTGAATGCTTGCTTGTGATTACCGAAATGGTGGAGGTAGTCTTGCTTTTAAACCTCACCAAGCCATTTCAGGGCTCAAAACTCTAAAGAGGCTAATGGGGTTTTGAATATCACACTAAAAGAAAAAGACCATTGTATGATTCAAATTTGGGCTCAATTTACATTTTATAGAAACACTTCCAAGGTCTAGGGTGAGTTTCCTTGCCCCATACCTACCCTAGTGCCTTACATTGGCCAATCCAAGATCAGATTTGAGTCACAAATCAATTTGGAAATGGGGATGCCCAAAACATGTGCAAAATAAATACGCGACATTGGAATAAATCCAAAAGGCCACCCATAATAAAATAGGTCCTATGTATGAAAGTGGTGATTTAATGTATGAAACTATTAACAGGACACACTGATAATTAAGGTCCCTAATAGAAATTAAATTACAAGAGGACTCATATTTAAATATTTATTAATGAAATGCACAACAACGTCCTATGATGCATGGAAGAATGAACACATGCTAAAATGGGTGCTAAGTAAGCATGGAATTGGACACCTTAGGAAGTGCACACAATTTAAGACGCGAAAAGAATATATGTGTTCAAAGTAAAATGACTCAACTTTGTTGCCATCTTAGCTCCATCTCTTGTTATTTTGAAAATATTGCTTCTTGTGAAAATTAAACACATTAGTAAACTCGAGAAAAAATTTCTTTTAGATATTCTTGCCATGGTCTTCGAAGTAATAGATAATTTATAGTAGGAAGAATTTGACAATGTTTTCTCAACTATCGTAGATCCAATTTTCATAGAAAAGATGGTACAATGCAAAGTATTAAGTAATATTCAATTACCAATCTTTATAGAAACCCTTGTATGTACATTACATGTTGGTTTTAATTTTTTAGAGGTTAACAAGTCAAATAAATGTTATGTTGATTAATTATATTGACTAATTTTTTTTAGTTTACCATTATTTCATGTACTCAAATGTATAGTGGTCATTGTAGGATAAAGTTTTATTCACTTTGCAATCTTATGCATCGCTCTCCTCCCTATCCACTTGCAAACACCTGATTCTCATCTATTAGTACAACCTATTATAGCCCAAATATTATTGCACCCTTTTCCTCTATATTGCTCAATATTAATTCAATGAAATTGTAGGGATTTGACAAAAAGTTAAAAAAAACTATCAAAGAGCCAATCCTCATGCCGATACAACAACCTACACATTATTGTGTTAATATCATCCAATACCCATCTCTACTAGGATAGCTATCCAAGATGGCTATATCACAACCTACTGCCATATGTAAACAAATACAACCCTTCTTCTCCTAACTCTCCTAAGTCATATACATGATACATATGTATTTCCAAATCCAAACTTGTATTAGTATAACCAAGCCAATGTTGTGTCCACCCCTATGGGTAGTGATGTGCATTCCTTTATAAAGATATGACAAGAAACAAGAACCCCTTTAAAATACCTTATCATCTCCATTGTGTCAAAACAATATATCATGAACCTAATAACAGAAGACCTCCTAGTCTTATTAGCTAATAAGATGTCACTAAAAATAGTTGTCTATACAAGAGAAAGCTCTTGCACTATCTTGACACAAGAATCCATGTCAAGAGAAAGCTCTTGCACTATCTTATCATCTTGTAGAGTCTCTCTAACGAACCTCTATGTCCTAAGCCTAATAGTATATGCTTTATGTGGATAGATATATTTAACATTTTCCATACATCCTCCAAAGTTGTCATGGTTTTCCCTATTAGTAAGTGAAACATGCTCATCACCTATTCCATATATCAACTAATAATATTAACATGGACTTAATATGTGACATCTATGATGTATGCCACATGTTATACTACTCCAAGATCTCCTAATGTAACTCATCAATCAATACTGTGAGCTACAACACTTGGGATTATATCTACCTAGTTTGCAATGCTAGTATATACTACATCGATCCCAAAATCATGTTGATTTCCTCTAAATGTAAATATAACCTATTCTTAAATTATGTATATACTACTCTATGAGAAAATACACCAAATTAGTGAAACACACATCTCTCACATAGGGTGCATGAACCAAACCACACACAAAACATAGTGACCATATATGCTTCACAATAAAAATATACATAACACGTCGTAGGAATTAATCCTAAAAATATATTATGATTATCACATATGCCCACTCCTCACACACATTTAGTTTCAAGTGAACATATAAAAGTATCTGTACACCATGCTATCCCACATATATATTACTTTTTATCACATGCACGGGAAGTCATAATTTTCATATTTTGACATACACATTCGTGGAGTTACAATATCCATTTTTTATTGAATAACTAATAAGTCTATCATCTCTAAAGTAAACTATATACTTGAGAAACCCTTCTTGGAAATGGACTACATTTAACTTGTCAACCTGAGGTTATGAACTTGAAATGGGCACAACAAAATAATTATCTATTCTTCCTCAAAACTATAATCAACTTAATAAATCAATATTTATTTTCATGAAATGTATTAAAAATATTCTATACTATCTTAATGATGAGTACAACTCAAAATGTACACAACACAAGAACTAGAGACAAACTAAACATTTACATTAACTATCAACCAATGTTGTTCAATTCTATAGGTTTAGAGTCACATAACTTAAAAATTATTATTTTTTAACAGATTCTAATAATAAATTTAAACAAATTAATTAATCCTATAATGCATAAAAGGAATACTAAGGGGATGTACCTCAAGTGGCCCTCCTAGTACACTTCGATTGAACTTAACAAAAGAAAAGAACTTGATCAATACTTAATGTGCTCATAGATGCATCACAAAAAAATACACCGATATGAAGATTCAACTATAGTAACAATATATTATTCGAAAGAAGGATATTTACAATCTTGCAAAGCTTATTTATATATATCTTGCAAATTTGTTCGTAACACTTAACTAAACACGTGCATAATCCTTGAATCTGGGAGAAAATATTTAGGAATCTTAAATACAACATAATTGTAAGGAGTAGTCCTAATAGAACTACAACCCTTAATCAATTGAAACAAGTTTACTAACTCCATACTCGTCATAGGAATTAATAAATAAGTTTGTTATCTATCAATAAAATAAAACTAGAACAAGTATTTGATCTCTTCACAAACTGGCAGATCAATAGAGCTACTCTAGCTTGTGAGACTAATTGAACCCTGCACTACCAATGGCTGCAAGAAATTTCACAACCCAAAGCTACAGGAACTATGCCAGTCCATTTTAACTAAGTGTTGCAAAAACTAGCTAGTAGATAGATAATCATATATATAACATCCAATATTGTTTTAATCACATTTAACTCCATATATTTCCATAGAACCATTTTTAAGACTAAATATATAAGAATGATAATGTAGCATATAAGTCTTTCAAAACACATCCAAATGTAAAGTCTTTGGCATCAAGGACTTGACTAAAACAACCAAAAGATTCTAAAAAATAGTACCATAAAGTCATATAAAAAGTAATATAAAATCTACTTGTCATTCCCGTAAATTAATGTCTTTCTTTTCCCAAATTAGTTGCAACTGTGGAATAACTAAACAAAGCTAAAATACCTAAAATCAGGTAGTGCAGTCATGCCCAAATTAGTAACAATTGGATTCCAATAGAACCCATTAAATCTCCTAATTCTCATCCACCTTGCTTCTTTTTGTTCTGTTTCATATTCAGTCCCACACCAATCAGGTACTGGCCAAAGCAATAATGGTGGTTGGAAAATTAGAGGAAGATAAGTGAGATCATGTTGTTCTACAAGTGCATGTAGACTCTAACTCTAGGAATTGTTGCATAGTAATAAAAAAGGGAATGAGTTTCTTTATGTTTCAACTCATTAGTTAATTCCTTCCATCTGCATGCCACATGTGCAAGCACATTCCTACTATTTGAATTAACCATATGTGTGAACATTGCATAACTGTCTCTCCTATTCTACAATATTTGCATCTGCACTTCTGATTTATTTAGTAATACTAGTTAGTTATTGTGGATTGTGTGTGAATTCCTTGATTTGGCTCGTAACCCCAATACTATATATTTTTCTATTTCTTTATTCTTTTCATCTTAAATCCCCCTCTTTTCTTCATTTTTCATATAAAAGCATAATGCTCTCACCTAGATATCTCACACATGTAAATGAGGATTCCATTCTGAATTGTAAGGAACAACTAAATTGGGCAAATAAAATTCACATAATGCATTTTACAATTATATTGTAGAGTTATGGAAAATATTAATATACTTCCTAGGAGTAACCAAGGAATAAGTCAAATCACAATCCACCTGCATAAATTTGAAAATTAGGAACCACTTCATAAGATAAAGAGTGTACACTCTAGAAAGAGGTCTACAAGTGAAAAATTGGGGAAGAAGATTAGCTAGTTTATACACTTTTGCAGTTATCCTTTTTTATTTTTGTCTCCTTATCTTCAAGTTCTTTCTTAAATTGGAGCTGCATGCTTTCTTTTTCTTTGGCTCAATTAGCTTGTTGCAATTGTAATTGTTGAAGTTGTTCCCATAGTTGCAATGTTAATAAGGGACAAGACATAGGAGAGATAACAGTTGAGGCCTCCTAATGAGGAATATATTGTAGTAATATGTCCAATGACATTCTGAGTTTCTTTAGAAACTAGCTTTGCTAAATGATCTAGATTACTATCATCACATTCTATGTGTTGCTCCAAGAGTTATTGCACAATCTTCTTCTGGAACTTCTTCTTCATCATGGGCCTCCTTTTACCCTTCAACCACTTCTTCCTCTTCTTCCCATTTTACTTCTTCCTCATTGTCAAATATAATCCCTGAAATCTCATACCCTAGTTCTTCACGACGCACCCTTGTACACACTGAATTTATACCCTTCTTCTCTTCCTCAATTTTCTCATTCCCACTACTTGGTTTATAGGGAATATCAATCATAGGTTGAAATATTTTATTTTTTATCATTCTCACTTTGGTTTTGAATTAGACAAACCTTCTAGTTGTTCTCATGATAGTTTTTTGTAGCCTTTTTTCTTCCTTAGAATTGGTAGTGGCTTGGATTTCTAAGTTAGACGATAGATGGGAAATTGGTGCAGGTTTCTCTATTACTAGGATGGGAGTTGAAGATTGCATATATTTTATTTCTTATTTTTCCTTAAGAGGTTAAAGAGGAATTTACTTTTCTACTATAGGAGTTATTACTGAACTTGTAGCCTTCCATTTCTTGCCAGTTGTAGGAGTAGCTTTTGTGGTTGGCTTAGATTGTGTTTTTATTTCCTTACTATCCTTATTAGACAGTTTTTACACCCATTTCTCAAGAGATGAAGTACCTTATTTTTATTTTTCCTTGGGATAATCCCTCTTCTTCTTCCCTTTACATGAGGAATTGGATATCTCTTTAATAGTCTTTTTCTTAGCAGAACTCAGGTCAAGGACTTTTTTAGTTTTTTCCTTTAATTCTTCTTTTTCTGCTAATTTCTTTTTCCCTTTTTCTACTTTATTAGAAGAGGGTTTCTTGGATAGTTGAATATGGGTTTCTTTAGGAAGCCTCTAGGCTAATTTTTTTCCTTGGGTCTTAGTTGTAGGGGTTTATTTTTAAACCCTTAATACTCATTTTCAAAGGATTCAGTTTATGACTCATAATTTCTATCATCTTGCTCCTCTAAAGAAATAGATTCTTTTCCTAAGCTACTTTTTTGTTTTTCTAGATTAACCTATAAGCCTAAATATTCTTCTCCTAAACCCTAGATTACTCTACTTAACCTCTTTAATTTCTATAAACTCTTTCCATGACATACTAGGAAAATAAATTTATAAACTTCACTTTACCAATAATATAAAAAGACAATGGTGGGATACCAAGGTATCCTTACCTTTTTATACCTCACCTATCATTTTGGTAAGAATATTTTCCAAGTAGTCATGTACATTGATGATTTTTTCATGGCAAAGGTGACTACGAAACTTGAAATGATGAGAATGTGAATTCAACAACCTCCCTTCACACATGAAATACTAGATAATATTAGTTGCATCAAAAACCCATTTATGTGCAAATGAGAGTCTTTTTGTGTCATGCTTAGATGTTTCCAAGGGCCCATCACCTGGTTAGGTAAATCCTACTCTTTCTGAGAGAACATCATAGGATATGATATAATTCTCTATTGAGAGTCTTGAGACATCTACAATGACGATCATTGTAGAAATCACATTTAATATTTTCATTGTTGCTACCCCATCTTCCAGAGAAAAGAAGAATTGAAGGGCATTTTTTGTATTAAACTCTATGAGTTTATGAAAATAGTCCAACCATCCCACATCAATAAATTCTTGTTTGCATTCTTGTTCATTCTCAAGGAGGTTGTGAACAATGGGCTGACTATGAATTGGGTCACCCGCATTACAAGAATCCTTTACCAAATTTTCTAACAACTAATTTTTTTTAAATGCCCTAATTGTTTGTCATAGAAAACTAAAAATTCAAGATTCAAAATCACGGGAAAATAACTCAAGATGGATTTAATAATTAATGGAGTACAACCACTTATCAATCAGTCATTTTTTGGTATTGTAAGTTACAAAGCGTTCTCAAAAGACTAACAAAACTCATAATTTTAAAATTTGCATGCTCAAGCATCATGATTATGAATGACGATCACAAAAGAAGCCAAAAAAAGTAATAACCCTCCTCCCAACTTAAAATGGAAGAGTTTCTAGACTTTTGAAATGAGAGAGTTAAATTGTAATATGATAAAAATATGATACTTACCCATTAATATTCAAATCTAAAATTTTGATTGTGGCAATTTGGAAAAAACTGTAAAACAAAATTAAAGATTTTATATGAATGATTATTATGTACCTGGTTAAAGTTGCTCTTGTTTTCATAAATGGAAATGATGTCAATCACGTGCTAGTTGATAATCCATACTTATGAAAATCTATTGAATGATGATCACAAAAAGGTGACAAAGAACACATCATGGAGCTTGACGGACATGTAACCAATGTGAGTTGGAAGGCCTAGTTAGATTTGGTGAGGACCATCTTGCACCACCATATAGTTGAAATTGGCATCCTCTTTAGAGTTTTTTTTACTAGAGTTGATGTCTTCACTGCTTCCTTTAATAGGGTTCATTAGTGGTGGAAGAATAGGGCCCTCCATCTGTACAATTTGAAAATCTAAACAAGAATATAGTGTCTTATTTAAAACTAACTAATGTTTCCAAAAGTAGGAAACTTATTTAGATTATAGATAGATATATTTAAACAAGTGCAACTCCTATCTAAGGCAGTGAAGCTTTACGAAGATCTGAAAACTCCTCCTGATGAATTTATTAGAGGAAATACTCATGAACCATTAGTTTTTCATATATCCTAAGACGATGACAAATGAATAGTAAAGAATTTTTTTGAATCAATTGTCTATAAGTGCACTAACCCATTAGAAAGAAATAAACAATCTCTTATGGTCCTAGCCAATGAGTCTAAAATTTACCTTGATGATCTCAAAAGTGAGAGTCAAACAATAGTGTCCAATCCAAAACTTCAAGATTATTTGAATTGATATTTTTGTCCTCCTATTCTATCCTCTAAGATTGTATGATCTTAGTGCGATGAAGTGCTTATTTTCCAAGTTCATATAACTTTTTTAATTGTAATACCTTATGTTGTTGTGCCTCAGTAATGTTGCTACCAAGTCGCAAGGCTCTACTTAATGTTTATGCTTGAACTCAAAAGGCATTACAATATTTTGACCATACACCAATTCAAAGGGTGTAAATCCTATTGTTGGTCTCCATGTAGTTCTATATTCCAATACTTTTGAACAAGCCAAATAACTGAGGGGGGAGTGAATCATTTATTCCCACACTCTTTATAAAACTTTTACTTTGTCGGTAAACTCGTAAACAATAACAATATCAACTTCTGATCTATCAGTTAACCACATTAAGCATCCATAATGGATATGAACATGAAAGCACATAAACACCAATATAAAGAACACCAAGATTAACATGGAAACCCAAGTTGGGAAAGACAAAAAAGAAGCTAATTCTCATGAAATGAAACACCTGTTAAGATGATTTTTACAAAGGCTCACTATCGATCATGCTCACTTCAGGCTGGCTCATTGCCGGTCGGGATAACTACCCTTACAAATGAATATGGATAACTACCAATACAAATAGGTTCACTTCAAGAATATATGAAAAGAGATTGAATCCAATCTTAGGATTAAGCAATACTAAGAGGGGGTGAATCAGTATTGTAGTACTTTTTTATCAAACTTATCAGATTCAAACTTAACCATGCAATAACTAAAATAAAGAGAACATGCCCATAAAGTAAACAACTCATAACACCATGGTTTGTTAATGAGGAAACCTTGTTAAGAGAAAAACCCAAAGGGGATGATACTCACAAATAGTGCACTAAGACTATAGTGTCCCTATTAGGAGACCAAGCCCTTTTAGGATCTTAGTATTACATTTAGTACAAATCCCTGTTAAAGGATAGAATCCCTGTTAAGGGTAATACAAGGAGCTCACTGCTCTTACAATACAAATTTGTCTCTACAATGATTTATCATAAAACATGAACTGTACAAGCATATGCTATGCTTAATTAGTTCCAGTAATAACTTTCAACATCTTCTGCATTATTCTGATATCCCAATGCATCCACATATGTCATACACTGTCTTGCATCTCAAAAAATTCTTTACATATATACCTGATCTCATAACCTTCCCAATCGGCTTACAAATGTTTTCAACACATAACCCAATAGAAAATACACAATGAGAGATCATACATCCACAAAGATGGGATATGACCTAACCAAAATCCAAAGTAGCACTGCTGGAATCTATATGTTACTCCTTCAAACACTGGGACCACTCATGTCCCTGGTCCACTGCTATACTATCTTCACATACCCAAAATATGTTGTAACTCTCACCAATAACCTCCAAAATACAAGCAACCTTAATTGTAGCTATAATAAATCCCATAATACATCCATCTAATCTTGCATAATGTAAGTCATCACATATTCTGCTCGCCAATCAAAACAAGGCAACTGTATCATGTTAATTGCTTCCTGGACTTAGTCATTTTTCCAAAATTGAACAACCAAAATTGGGTTGTGTTCCAAGTGACCATGCTAATAAGTAGTGTTTCCATAAATATCAACATATATGTTGTCCTTATTAGGCCACTTGCCAAAGATATCCCCATTTGGCATTGATGGAAACACTTAGTGAAAAATGACTAAGTGTCCAATGCCAAACTACTGTCTATACATCTCTAATCATTCCTCTATAAATTTTCACACCTATTACTCCCCCTTTGATATCAATGGAAAAGGTATACTAAAATATGTACATATCAAAAATTTAGAATTGCTCACAAAAAATTCATACCATATGAAGTATATCTTGGAAAGAGGTTTCCAAGATCCTTGCCTCTACTTTCCATGTTTTCTCCAAGGTGTAACCAACATGTATTAATCCATTCAAAGAAAAGGACAAAATCTCAGCATCCTTCAGTACTGTTGGCATGGATCCATCAAGAGACTTCTTCATTGTCTCCATATCCTTAAGGTGTTTTTCCAGAATTGACAGTTTCAGTGTGATTAGACTCCTTAGAACATGAAATCTCCCTAACACTCTCCCTTTTTCCATTTAAAGCACGCTTATTTTTTCCAACAGTTTGGATACTTCCTTATCCAGTTCTATAACTACTTCTGAGGAGGACTCACAATTCTTTACCAATCCATCCAGTGTCTTTTCATCATTTTGAATTGTGTATTCAATGTTCTCCATGTTCTTAAAAGGATTTATATAGTAGTTGTATAACTTCCTTCCATGATCTATGCAAGACTTGACTTCAGTAATAGTGGTACCCAATATACTTAAATCTCATTTAATGAACTTTCATACCTCTTCTAATTTTTTTTTCGTGTGTTCTTTCTCAATTTTGACAGCTAAAACCTTCTCCAATGAATCAAAGTGAACATCAAAGTTATCAAGGACTGTTTAGATTATCTACTGCATTATTTCCCTGAAAGGTAAAAGGTATGGGTAGAATTTTGTTGATGCTATCTACTGCACTATCCAATACCTTTGTCTTCTTCTATGTCTTCTATTCAGATTTCATCTTAGCATTAGAAAAGACCATGAAGAACAACTTCATTAACTCATCACCATCCAATCCATCAACATTAGTATTGAGAGGCTCATTTTCACTTGCCAACAATAGAGTTGAAGAAGTAGATATCTCCTTAATAGAGATGGGTACTTTTGTTTCTTGCCCAGCTTCAATATTAATGTCAACTTCTTTATTTTCCTTGGCCATAATTTCCTTTAGCTCTTTGTCTATACCTTGTTTTGTTTCCTCATTATTTATTTCCTCAACAACTTCTTTCATTTCTCCCCCACTCAATGTTCCAAGATCTATCTTGTTGACTATACTTTGTGCATTTATGCCATCTACCTCGGTAATAGTATCATCGTTCCCTTGAAAAGAGTCACCAACATCCTATGAAGTTTCCAAATACATAGGCACGGCAACTACAAAGAAATATGGTTGCTTTACTATACTGTAGAACTGACTGTTGATGTCCTCATCCTTAGAATGTTCAATATGTATTTGTGCAGACTATGAGGATTCTCCAATCTAGATAGTTTTGGGCTTAGTAGCCTTTGGTTTGGTAGACTTAGAATTATTTGGTTCAACATTCATCAACACTTTTTCAATAGCTTTGTTTGTTTCCTTTATCACTTCATCATATTTCCTCCCCATAATTTTTTTTAAATCTTGTCTTTGATCTCAGTAGGGTCTTAATTGCTTTCATAATTATGTCATGTTCTTTTGGTGATGTTACAGGGAACAATTTCTCTATGGATTTTACCCTTATATTATCATCTTCTTCAAGAGCTATTTATTTCCTCACTTCTAGTCTATCAAACAACTCTTTTGGAATGCTACTATCTAGCTCTATCAATTTTTTCTTGAATACTTGCATATAATTTATGATTGTATCTTCAACCAGAATTTTATCCACATTAATGTATTTTTCATAGTATCTAGATAACTTATTGATCTTTCCTTGTTTAATTATTCTTTTGGTAATTATTTTCAAATCAGGCTTCCATAGTTAGCTCTCTATAGGCTTTTCTTGCACAATCTCTTCATCTTTCTTCTTAGTTCTCTCCTCTTCAATCTTCTTTTTTTGTATTCTAATTCTTAGGTGGAGATTTTTGTTTAGGCTTAGAGGACCTTGTTCTCCTCATAGGAATCTCTGTTTTAGTCATTTTTGTTCTCTGCGATGACCTTTTGGGTGGTGAGGAGGTTTTATCATGAATAGTGACCACAATAAGAGGTGAATTAGAAACCTTTACAACTTCAGAAGGTGGAAGGGCTACAGGAGCAATGCTCGCCAACCCATAAGCTCCAGTTGTTGTCTTCTTTCTTACCTCTTTCATCTCTTCTCTTCTTATACCTTCTTTTTCTACAATTTCATCAACCATTTTCTCAATCTTCCTTTTTCTCTCTACTCTAGTTATTTCTTCTATGATCTTAGCATACTTCTCTTCATAGGTTCCCCATCTCTCTTCATTAGAGTCAATCTCATAAGATAACACATGTTCAAATTGTATGGTGAGAACTTATGCACTGACCTCATAACCCATAGGATAACACTATTTCTTCCTAGGTTCTACTTCTTCGAAGCATATACAATAAGTCTCAACCATGAAACAGATTGTATCATAGTACTTCTCAACTATTTCTTTAGGAATTATGAATCTTTCCTTCATTTCTCTTTGAAGTATCTTGAACATGCCAAAGAGTTCTCCATCAACCCATGTACTATTTTATCTTCTATAACTATTGGTCACTTGAATAGTTGTGGGTTCATTGTCTTTCCATGCCCTAGGGTGCATTCCAGGAAACTTGTGTATTTCACACAGATTGTATTGCACATTTTATTTCACCATTTTATATGCCATCGTTATCACACCTGCAAAAAAAGAGTTAGGTCAACCACTATAGTGTAATTTATATCTCGACACCATTGAAATTAGTCTCACATCTTGTTGAAAGATGTCAACAATTGTGATTACCCTCTTGTCCCACTTCAAATGATTTAGGGTTTCTACTTGCTTCTCCATGTTCTTTTCAACTATAGGAGAAACACCGGAGTTGTCCAATCCATTTACATCAGGAATAAGCTCATTGTTAATCTTCATAGGATGCTCTCATATCCATAGAAACCAATTATGAGTTCTACTTAGAATGATATTGATCCATTCTTCCTCATCAAATTCATAGATTTCCATCATTCACAAGATGTTAAGATTCTGCAAATGAGCGAACTCATCCTTCTAAGTTCCATCTTCTTTTATCATATCCTTCATCTCCTTAAAGATTTTGAAATCCCCTAATGTCTCATACTGATAGTGTATGTAGGAACTAATATCTTCCACATGGATTTCATCGTATGGGGTTTGTGAAAATGCGCCTTCAAGATCACCCTCCGTGGATTTAAAAGGATATTTCTTGAGCTTGTACCTCAGCCTCTCATTAATATCAATGATCAATGGAGTATCCATTATAAACACAACTCACAATTTGAAACAAGTACCTTATTCTCACGAAAGTAGGGTATGCACACTCCACGATCACAGAGTTGATCTAGCTCCTTCACTTGCTTCTCTAGTCACCTTAAAATATTTCTTGAATGATGTTCAAAATTATTTGAGAAAATGAATTTATAATTCACAGAACTCAAATTGGCACATTTGTCGATGAACCTGTAAGTCTATAAAGCTTCAATCGTCCATCTTTTTGGCAATCATCCAATACAATATGTATACCCATGCGATCATAGATATATACTTTATATGTATTATAATGTATGTCTATAAACTTGCATTAACTTATTCTACACAAATAGGGGCTGGATAGATTACTGTTATATTTCTCCAAAGCTCCCCCTAAGGCCATGCTAGGCTATTTAGGTTGATGTGGCAGTATTAGCATCAAACAAGGACTCAATAGAATCTACTGACTCTCCATGACCCTTAGACTCACTATGTTCCTTTTCTTTCCACACCTTACCATTGTCCTTGTCTCCTTTCTTCTTAAGCATTTGATCAAGCTCATCCCTATACTCAGCCAAGCTCTTACAAACATTACCAACATTTTTCTTTATAATAATAGGTGGTGGTCTTCTGTTTCTTACAACTCCATTATACCTGCAAAAATTCATTATATTTCCTTGATTGTTACATTTATAGCATGTAGGAGATGATCTATTCTGATTAAATTGTAACTGGTAGTTCCTTGCAATGTGCCCAAAGTTGTTTCAACTGTAACATGTAATCTTAGTTGCACTTTCTTCTCTGATGTAATCTTATTTAGTGTTGGATTGATCAGGTTTCCTACATTTTTCCTTCTTGTGCCCATATTCATAGAAATTGAAACAATAACCAGAAAAAGGGCTTATAAGGAGTCTTACCTCTGTAATCCCTCTTCATGTGATCAACTTGTTTACATCCAAAGCATCTTCCTCTTAAAGGTCTAATCTTCTCTCTAGGTTCCTCTTGTTGTATATGATCCTCTTCCCGATTAGGTGTCTCATCTATTTTACTTTCAGAGTGTATTTCTTGAGATTTAGAGAATTTTGATTTATCAAACCCAACTCTTGTCATTTCACTTTTAGGTTTTTTTCTTTCCCTCTATTCATCAATCTTGTCATTGCTTGCATGAGGTTTTTCAATTTAATTATTTTCTTCAACAAGTTCTCCCTTGATGATGTGGTTATGTTTCTCAAATTCCAGATGCTTGATTATGTAATCATCAAGTTCAAAATGCATCTTTCCCATCTGTATATTTGCATTCTTCAAGATCTCTTCAAGTCTAGTATTTCCATCTCTCTCTTGTTGAATTTATTTACCCATCTGAATAGTAGTAACTTTGCATTCATGTTTCAATGCTTCTTTGTCTTTCTTAAGCTCCTCTATTAGACCTGATGAATCAATTTCAGATTTAATCTGTATCTTTTCTAAAATTTCTTTCTTTTTGGTTCTTCAGAGTTCAATCTTCTCTTTAAGTTTCTTGATATAGTCCTAGAATCTTCTTAGTTTAAACTTTAATTCCTTGTTGTCAGCATTAGCCTTGTCCAGTTCTTCAAGTACTGCTTCAAGATTCTCTTCTAAACTGCTTGAATCCATCAGGATCTCCCTCAAGATGTTAGGATTTTTCTCCAAGGGTCAGAAGCTTTGATACCAATTGTTAAGATTAAGCAATACTGAGAGGGGGGGTAAATCAACATTGTAGTACTTTATTATCAAATTTATGTGATTCAAACTTAACCATGCAATAACTAAAATAAAGAGAACATGCAAATAATGTTAACAACTCATAACACCATAGTTTGTTAATGAGGAAACCATGTTAAGGGAGAACCCTGGTGGGGATGATACCCACAAATAATGCACAAGAGTATAATGTCCCTATTAGGAGCTGAGTATTACATTTAGTACAATTCCCTGTTAAAGGATAGAAACCCTGTTAGGGATAATACAAGGAGCTCACTGCTCTTACAAAACAAAATTGTCTCTATAATGATTTATCATAAAACATGAATTGTACAAGCATATGCTATGCTTAAGTAGTTCCAATAATAGATTTCAACATCTTCTGCATTATTTTGACATCCCAATGCATCCACATATGTCACACACTACCTCGCATCTCATAAACATCTTTAGATATATACCTGATCTCATAACCTTCCCAGTCGGCTCAAAAATGTATCACAAAATGTGTTTAACACATAACCCAATATAAAATACACAATGGGAGATCATACATCCACAAATATGGGATAAGACCCAAACAAAATCCAAAGTAGCACTTCTGAAATCTGTACATTACTCCTTCAAACATCGTGACCACTCACATGCCCTATTCCACTGCTATATTGTCTTCGTGTACCCAAAACATGTTGTTACTCTCACCAGTCAACTCCAAAATACAAGCGACCTTAAATTTAGCTATAATACATCCATCTAACACTGCATGATGTAAACAATCACATATTGTGCTCGCCAGTCAAAACAATGCAGTTGTATCTTTTTAACTACTTCTTGGACTTTGTTATTTTTCCACAACTGAACAACCAAAATTGGGTTGTGTTCCAAGAAACCATGCTAATAAATAGTGTTTCTATAAATGTAAATGTATATGCTATCCTTATTAGGCCACTTTCCAACATCCACCACTATGATTGCTGTAACCAACACACTACAATGCAGAAATGATATATCATACTGTTACTGGTTATATCAACACACATAATCACCAACACATAGGTCTCCTATAAATAGATTCATAATCACTTTGCATACAAGCATTGCACATTCCACCCAAACAACTGAAATCATCACTCTTCTTATACTTCTTGATGCCATCAACCATGTTGATAAAAAAATGAAATATGTCACACCAAGACATTCCCACGGTGGTAAGGGATGAAATGTGGACCACCTTGATCAATAGAACATGCCTCGTGTATAACAACATGCTATACCATCTTGAAATCCTTTGGTACCAACATATATAAAGAGCACATTACAGAAAGAATAGAACCACCATATGTTACAGAAAGAATAGAACCACCACTGAAAAGGATATGGATAAATATCTTAGGCACATCCTTCGATTAACACATCTATTGATACACCAATGATAATGGTACACGTCAACTGATACAATCAAAACATGAATATACATAAGATATGTTAACATCAATGACAACCATTAATGATAACAACATGAATATAATCAACTTCACATTCTAAAATCTCCCCCTTTTTCATTGATGGAAACATTCATTAATAATAAAGAAAACAACTTCAAAAGATATCAGCATCCAGGTTCTCTGTACTTTTCCAACTTTCTCCCCTTTGAAAAAAGTGATAAAGGGCCAAAACTCCTCCTTACTGACTTACTCTTGTTCCCCTAATAGGAAGTCGCCAAGCATTGATCTAGAAAATAATAAACATGCAAAAAATTGGACCATTGCACACATTGGTGCATCTAGTGAACATTAAGAAGGGGAAAAACACCTGACTTCCCCCTAAGACACTCAAAATTATCTTTGAATAAATGTTTTGTAAATGTGTTTTCTATCTTCTCCTTTGTAGGCACATACTCAAGCTTCACTTTACCTTCCATCACCTTCTCTCTTAAGAAGTGATATCGGATAGATATATAATTCATTGTGGAATGTTGTACTAGATTATTTGATATGTTTATAACACTTTTATTGTCACACAATCTAAATTGGCTCATCCAAAGTAACACCTATATCCTTCAAACTTTGTTTCATCCATAATACCTTAGTACAACATGAGGATGTTTCAATATATTTTGATTCAACAGTTGATAATGTTATAGAATCCTGCTTCTTTCTTGACCAAGAAACTAACCAGGAGCCAAGAAAGTAAGCTCCACCACTGGTACTTCTTTGGTTATCCACACATCCTACCCAGTCTTCATCTGTATAAGTCATTAGCATGAAATATGCTCCTTTTGGATACCATAAAGAAAACTCTTATGTTATTTTTAGATATTTGAAAATGCTCTTTACTGCCATAATAGGTGATTCTTTCAGTTCTTGCTAAAATTTATCTACCAAACATACTTCATACGTAATATATGATGTGGTAACAATCAAGTACAACAATACACTAATCATTGATCTATACTTGCTTACATATACTTTCAGTGACCCATCCTCCTTAGTTAACTTACAACCTGTAACAATTGGAGTACATATCGGTTTGAAATTCTCCAATCCAAACTTCTTTAATTGTTCCTTGAAATGCTTGGACTGAGAAATGAATATGCCTTCACTATTTTTATTTACTTGCAATCCGAGAAAGAAATTCAAATTTCCAATCATGGATATCCCAAACTCCTTTTGCACCTCCCCTACAAATCTCTTGCACAAATAATACTTTCCTCCAAAAATAATATCATCAACGTGCACAACAACAATCAATATATGATCTGAATACATCTTTTAATACAAGTTGCTATCTACAAAACCTTTTTGAATATTTTGTCCAATAAAATATCTATCTAATCTACCATACTAGGCTCTTCGTGCCTACTTCAAACCATAGAGTGCCTTCTTCAATTTGCATACAACATGTGGATTTTATTCTGAATTGAAACCTTCTAGTTGTTCAATGTACACTTCTTCCTTCGGTTCTTCACTCAAGAAAGTTGACTTTACATCCATATGATATACCTTGAAATTCTTGTGTTGCAAAAGATAGAAATATCTTGATCACCTCCTTCCAAGCAACAAGGGCATAAGTCTCATCAAATTCAATTCCTTTAATATAGGTATCCTTTATTCTTTCCTTATTCCTTATTACCTTACCATTCTCATCCAACTTGTTTTGATAAACCCATTTTATACCAATCACATTCTTATCTATCGGTTTGGGTACACGTTCCCAAGTCTGATTCTTCTCAATTTGATCAAGTTCTTCCTTCATCGCCTTAACCTAATTCTGATCATTACATGCTTCTTCTATAGATTTAGGCTCAACCTTTGAAATTAAACACAAAAAATCATGATCTTATGTTTCTCTACTTCTAGTAACAACTCCTCTATTTTTATCGCGAATAATTTAATTCTCAGAATGATTTTTTTGTGCATACGTTGGTTTCTTTGTTGTAGATGTTGGTGTTGGTTGAGTTTTTCTTCTTCTTTCTTATCCTCTTTTCCTATGTTCTGTATCTGATTCATATTCAATATGCCTCTTAGGAGTATTTTAAAAATCCATATCAACCTTCACATTCACACTTTCCAATATCTTGTTCAACCTTTTGTTGTAACACTATTATGCCTTTCTCTTAGTAGAATATCCCAGAAATATGTCTTCATCATTTGTGTTGTCAAAATTATTGATATTATCTTCATCTTTCCGAATGTAATATTTTATTCTAAACATTTTGAAATACTTAACTGTAGGTGTTCTTCCATGCCATAATTCATATGATGTCTTCCCATATTTCTTCGGGCACATAACTCTTTCGTGTGTATACAATAGTATGTGCTTCTTCCCTCTAGTAAATTTCCAGCAAAGTTGCTTCTTTCAACATAGTCCTTGCTGCTTCTTGAATAGTCCAGTTCATCGTTTCCACTACACTATTCTTCCATGGTGTTCTAGCTACTCAAAATTGTCTCTTAATACCATGTTTCTCACAAAAGCTTTCAAACACATCAAAAGTAAATTCTCCTCCTTTATCAGATCTCAAACATTTAACCCTTCTACCACATTGACTTTCAACCCTGGCCTTGAATATCTTGAACTTCTAAAACACCTCTAATTTATCTCTAATAAATGCAACCCAAGTCAACCTAGAATAATCATTAATGAATTGTATAAAGTACCTCTCATCTTGAAAACTTCTTGTTCTTGTCGAACCACAAAGGTCAGTGTGCACTAAATCCAATAAACTAGTAGATGAATAATCCTTTTCTTGAATGATTATGTTCTCTATTTTCCTTCCTAACATCCCTTACATATCACATTATTTGGTTTTTGTAATCTAGGTAAGTCTCTTACTGCACATGATGAACTTATTCTTACCAAATTATCAAATTTGATGTGACAGAACCTCTAGTGCCAAAGCCAACTGTCGTCAGTCAGAGATAGTAAACAACATCCTTATGAAGCTATGTCAAGGTGGTACATATTCCCTTTTGTCCTTTTTCCATCTACAATCACATTTCCAGATCTCTTCCAAATTTCACATCCTTCATTTTTAAAAAAAAAACTTCATATCCATTCTCACACATCATTTCAAAACTCAAGAGATTGTGATATAACCCTTTCACATAATATACATTTTCATCATTATTCTTTCCATCAAAAGTAATAGATCCTCTACCAACAATATAAGAAACCTTGTTATCACCAAATCTAACAATACCACCATCATATTTTGAAAATGACACAAATTTATTCTTGTCTCCAGTCATGTTATTAGAACAACCACTATCAATCAACCATTCATTTTTTATTCTTCTAATATATAAAGTAGTCTCAACATCATCATCAACTTCAACACAAATGTTATAGATTTCAATTTTTTTCTTCTTATCTTCTTCAGCATAAAAACATAGTCTTTTTATTCTTACTCATCATATGAAATACTAGCCTCTTCATTCACATAATAAGCCTTCTCATTGAACCTTTTAAAATTCTATCTACGACCCTTTTCTGGACATCTAGTATCCAAATGAACAATATTACCATATCTAAAACATTTCAGGAGTAACATACCTTTGTACTTTCTAGTACCTTTCTTCAGACTTCTTGAAAATTTTGCTTCAACTGTTCTTCATCATCATCACCCTAAGGATTTTATTTTGATTTAGTTTGTTTAAATTTCATCTCAGATGTTCTCTTCTCTCTTCCAAACTTTCTCATCTCAAATGTGGTCAAAGTGTCAAACAATTGGTCTTTAATAAACTTATTTGGATCATACACCTCCTCTATAGATGAGATCTTATCACTATAGTTGTCTAGTAATTTCATCAATATATTTTTCATGAAATATTCATCTGTAATAGTGCCTCCTTGATTCTTAACTTCATTAACTACATTCTCCAGTCTCTGAAAGTAACTCCTAATGTCTTCACCTTCTTCCATTGTCATCTTCTCATAGTGACATTTTGTTGTTAGCTTCTTATATAAACTAACCCTATCATTTTCTTCATAGATATCTTTAAGGTTTTCCCCAAATTCGTAAGTAGTATTCAAGGAAATCACCTTAGCTAATTCATTCTTTGATAAAGCACTAGTGATAGCATACCTCACTTTCTAATTCTCCTCATGTTGTGATTTCATTTGGAGTCTTAATAAAAAAATTTAGAAACACATACTTTGTCTCTACATGCTTCCAAGTATTGTAACCAACCAAATCAAATATCCTTTCATCTGATCCTTCTATGTATTATAGTATGATCCATCAAACATAGGAATGTATAGTTTGTGCGGCATCAGATCTGTCTCAAGTGCTTAAGCTATATATCAGGAAACCAAGGTCTGATACCAATTGTTGAACATGTCGAATAACTGAGAGAGGGGGTGAATCAATTATTCCCATACACTTTATAAAACTTTTAATTTTTTTGTAAACTCATAAACAACAACAATATCAACTTCTAGTCTATCGGTTAACACCATTAAGCATCCATAATATATATGAACATGAAATCAAGGAAACATCAACACAAAGAACACCAAGCTTTATGTAGAAACCCAAACTAGGAAAAAACATGGAGAATCTAATTCTCATAAAATAAAACACCGGTTAAGGTGATTTAAAAAAAAGGCTCACTGTCAATTGTGCTCACTACAGGTTGTCTCACTGTTGGTTGGGCTAACTACCCTTATTAATTAATATGGCTAATTGCCAATACAAATAGGCTCAATGCCAAAATATATGAAAATACATTGAATACACCACTGACATCACTATAACCAACACATTGCAAAACAAAAAGGATATATCAGTTTGTTACTGATTGTATCAACACACATGATCACCAACACATAGATATCCTATAAACAAATTCACAATCACTTTACTTACAAGCATCACACATGCCACACAAACAACTAAAATCATCACTCTTCTTATGCTTCTTGATGTCATCAACCATGTCATCCAAACAATTTGAAATAGGTCACACCAAGACATTCCTGCAGTGATAAGGAATTAAATGTGGACCACCTTGATCAATAGAACATGCCTCATGTTTAACAACATGCTACACCATTTCCAAAGCCTTCAGTACCAATGGATATGAAGAACACATTATATAGTTGTTGTTGGGACCAAAACATGAAAGAAAATGCTCCAAATAGGACCGGTCCCAAGTAATAGATCCACCATATGTTGCACAAAGAATAGAACCACAATAAAAAGGATAATTATAAATATATAAGGCACATCATTAGGTGAACACCTCTACCGATACACAAAGGATATCGATGCACAATAACCAATAGAATAAAAATATGAATATGCATAGGATATGTTGACATCAATGATAATTATTAATGACAATAACATGAATAGCATCAACTTCAAATTCTAACAAACACAAGTTCTAACAACCTTGAAGATGAATATTTTTAATGAAATGTCACTAATTTTGTAAGGATTCTACAATGTCCCTATTGGATACTTTTACCTAACCATATTCCTGAGATTTCTAAGGTGTATATTTCCTATGTCCGATCTTATACTCATTCATGAGTTTCTGGATAAGAGTATGTTAGGAACCTGTGTGTTCCTTTTGTTTATTTTGTTAGTATAGTGTTGTTGGATGCATATGCTTTGTAAGTCATCCCATGAGTATATTTTGTTATCCCATATGCATAGGTAGTAATACTTTTCTAGATTGTACTTAGTATTTAAGTGTGTATTGAGCCCTTGTATGGTACCGACAAATTTATTGTATTGATCTTGTTCAAAGGAGGTCACCCCCTCAAAGTGACCCAGGATCAATAGATTCACTTTGAGTTCTATTGTTGCCCTATATTTCTATTATTTCATGCATGCTCATCATATTGTTGTAGGAGGTTCCTCTCATCTGGTATCAAAGCACTTTCTTGGGTGCGCTGGGTGGAAATTCTATCAAAAAAAATTTCGTCATGGCCTTCAGGTTCATTTTTTCTTGCATCTAGGTTCATTTCAAATTACAACATCTCTTGTTATTGTAGTACTTCATTTCAGTTGTTAGTATCTAAGTGATTTTCTGTGAGTTGATTGTGTCATAGCTTCCTTTCTTTCTTTTTGTTTCCTCTCAAAGTTCCCCAGAACCCCCGAAATACCATTTTGCATACTTCCTTCCTTGAAGACCCTACCCCAAATTCCATATATCGAAGCCCTAAATCCCTCATTTATCTAATTTTAGGGTTTTCCCTAACTTTTTTGCTTCTTAGCCAATCGCCACCAAATCGGGCCACAAGGTTCATTTCCTAATTCTACTCCTTTGTCCCTCTAGGACCGCTCGTCCCATTCTGCCTCCCCACCCCTGAAACCCTCATTTTTATTTTTCCCTTTTCATCAGAAAGTGTCCAACCACTCATCAAACCCCCATTAACCATCTGCATTTTGCCCAAATCCAAGTTTTCCCTAACTGAAAAAGTTTATGTTTCTATTGTTCTACCCATTTCAAAAAACAATCCTTCTATATGGTTGTCACCCGTATAGGAGAAAAAATCATGGAGGAGGAACTTGCATCCCTCAAGACCAAACTTCAAGATCTAGATGACAAATTTCTCGGTCTCACTCTTTAGCAAAAAAAAAAAAACCCTGCTATATGGTTGTCACCCGTACAGGAGCAAAAATCATGGAGGAGGAACTTGCATCCCTCAAGACCAAACTTCAAGACCTGGATGACAAATTTCTCAGTCTCACTCTTTAGCATTCAGCCATGAACTGAAACCATTCTGGAGACACTGGGTTCTCTTCTGGAAATTTTTGTGGACCGAAGCTTGATTTTCCTTGCTTCGATGGTGTTGATTCGACTGGATGGATTTATTGGGAAGAGAAGTATTTCAGTTTGCATAATACTCTGGATATCAACAAAGTCCCGCTTGCATCTTTTCTTTTGGAACATGAAGCTCTTCAATGGTTTCGTTGGTACATCAAGGCTAATGAAGACCCAACATGGACAGAATTGTGCACACTCCTTTCGCAGCGTTTTGGCCCTAGTGCTTTTGATGACTTCACAGGAGCACTCACTAAACTTTGCCAAACAGGCATAGTAAGAGAATACCAGACAGAGTTTGAAAAATTAGCCAATCACACAGAGGGATTGTCTGATGAATTCTTCTGCAGTTGTTTTGTCAGTGGTCTGAAGGATGCACTTCGATCTGAAGTAAAATTGTTCCAACCCACTACAATGATGGAAGCCCTTGGGTTGGCTAAGTTAGCATAGGACAAGATTATGGCTCTACAATGATCCAAATTTAATTTTGTTCCATTCAAAAATACGGGTTCTTGACACCCTCAAGTCACGCCAGCTCCCAGAACTACTCCTATCAAGCACTTGTCTGAAATAGAGATGCGGGCCAGGCCAGAAAAAAGGGCTTTATTATAATTGTGATGAGAAACAGTCCCAGGTCCATAGATGTGTTCAGCAAAAGCTCTATCTCTTGGATGTGGATTCTCCATCGGAACTAGAAGAGTATGTAGATGCTCACGAAATAGTAGATGATGAGGTTGAGCCTCAGTAGCTGCTTGTTGAACCTCCTTCGCCAGAAGCCCAACCAGAGAGATCTGCCCATGCTTTGGCAGGAGTCACTACCCCACAAACCATACGGGTTTCTTCAAGAAGATCCCTCTTACTATACTCATTGATTCTGGTAGCACTCATAACTTCATTGAGCCCCGAATAGCCAAATAGGCTGATTGCTTTGTCCATCCCTACTCTAGCTTTGAAGTCATGATTGCCAATGGGGGCACTTTACCTTGCAAAGGGAAATGTCGCAATGTGTGTCTCTCTATTGGAGATTATAACTTGTGCTCTGGAATTTTTTCCTTGCCCTTAGGTGGATGTCATGTGGTTTTTCATGCCCAATGGTTACACACTCTTGGCTTCATTCTATGGGATTTTGCTAAAGTTTGGATGCAGTTTTCAGCCAATGGGAAACAACACACTTTGAAAGGCTTACAGCTGGGGTCTCTCAGCATCATTATTTCATATCATATGGAAAATCTTCTTAAGAATAATTCACATGGTGTCATCGCTCAGCTCCATTCCATTCAAATGTAGCCACCCAGGGTCTCTAGTAATCTTGCAGATCTACAACAAATTTTGGATAAGTATTCAGGTGTATTTGCTGAACTTGTGGGATTTCCCCCTTCTTGCCCAGAGGACCACCATATTCAGCTCCTTCCTGGTAGCATTTTTCCCAACATCAGGCCCTACCGCTACCCATTTTATCAAAAGACTGAAATCGAAATGCTCGTTCATGAATTACTAAAGCAAGGTATTATTCGCCCTAGTACCAGTTCCTTTTCTTCTCCAGTTCTACTTGTCTACAAAAAAGATGGGTCCTAGCGACTCTGCATTTATTTTAGAGCACTTAATCATCTCACCATAAAGTATAAGTTTCCCATTCTAGTTGTTGATGAACTTCTTGATGAGCTTCATGGCGCTCATTTTTTCTGCAAGTTGGATCTTCATTCTGGGTATCATCAAATTAGGGTTAATGAGGAGGATATCCCTAAAATAGCCTTTCGCACACATGATCGTCACTATGAATTTTTAGTCATGCCCTTTGGCCTCACTAATGCTCCTTCAACATTTCAGGCAATGATGAATAAAATATTTTGGCCATACCTCCAAAAGTTCATTATGGTCTTCTTTGATGATATCCTCATCTATAGCAAAACCTGAGCTGAGCATCTCCATCATCTGGAGCTCGTAATGCAACTTCTCTCTGATCATCAACTCTGTGCGAAACAGTCTAAATCCGTGTTTGGCTAGGAGGAAGTGGAGTATCTTGGGAATATTGTTGCACACCAAGGGGTTCGGGTGGATCCTACAAATATAGATGCCATGAAAATCTGGTCGCATCCTCACACTCTCAAGAGCCTTCAGGGTTTTTTGGGGCTGATTGGCTATTACCGCAAGTTTGTTAAGAATTATGGGAAGATTGTAGCACCATTGACAACTATGTTAATAAAGGATGCTTTTACTTGGACCCAGGTTGCTGAGAATGCATTTGAACAGCTAAAACAAGCTATGTGCAGTACACCTATTCTCGCTATGCCCAATTTTTCCAAGCCCTTCACTATTGAGAGTGACGCTTGCGGTAATGGACTGGGTGTTGTTCTCCTTCAAGATGACCATCCTATTGCATTCACTAGAAAATCCCTTTCTAGTAAGAATTTATCCCGATCTACATATGAAAAAGAAATGATGGTTGTTTTGCATGTTGTACAAATGTGGTGGCCATTCCTCCTAGGGAGTCAAAATGCATCAAGACCGATCACCAAAGTCTGAAATACTTCCTGGAACAATGAGTATCCTCTGCTACACAACAAAAATGGGTCAAAAAACTCATGGGGTATTATTATGAGATCACCTACAAGAAGGTTAAGGAAAATATTGTGGCAGATGCTCTTTCTCGCACATTTGATGATCAAGCTTCCCTTTCAACTATTTCTATGCCAATTCCCAATTGGTTAGAATCTGTTTAGTAGGGCTATGTTAGTGACTCTTATTTATCTCAAATCATTCATAAGTTGGCCAATAATCCTTCTATTGTACCACATTACTCTTGGGATGGTGCTTCTCTCTGATACAAGGGTCGTCTAGTGCTTCCTCGAAATCCAAATCTACAACAGTCTATCTTTTATGAACTCCATGCCTCTCCTTCGGCAGGGCACTCTGGGTTCCTCAAAACTTATGAGCGAGCAAGGTGGAACTTCTTTTGGAAAGGAATGAAATAGATGATTCATCAAATGGTGGCTGAATGTGATACTTGCCAATGCCACAAGGGTGAAACGACCCTCCTTCCTGGATTGCTGGAACCCTTGCCCATCCCTATACGGATTTGGATTGATATTTCTATGGATTTCATTGAAGGGATTTCTAAATCAAGTGGCAATATAGTGATCTTGGTCGTGGTTGATCATCTCTCCAAATATAGTCATTTTTGTGCCCTTATCCACCCCTATACTGCCTCCTCAGTTGCACAAATCTTCATGGACCAGATCTTCGGTCTTCATGGCCTCCCTTCTTCCATTGTCTCAGATCACGATGCAACTTTTACCAATCATTTTTGGACAAAATTGTTTCAGCAAACTGGCACCAAACTAAAGATGAGTTCAAGTTATCACCCACAAACTAATGGTCAGACCAAAATTGTCAACAAATGCTTGGAAACTTATCTTCTTTGCTTCACTTTCAAACAGCAACCTCAGTGGGCCAAGTGGCTTCCTCTTGCTGAATGGTGGTACAATACCTATTACCACACTACATCTAAAATGACTCCATATGAAGTAGTCTATGGTTAGTCACCTCTAGTGCTCCTGCCCTACGCTCCCAGCAGCTCTCAAGTCCAAGCAGTTGACACAGTTCTCCGCACCAGGGATTAGATTCTTTGCACCTTATAGGATAATCTTCACATGGCCCAAAATTGGATGAAACAACAGGTAGATCAACACCATTCTGAGCACTCACTTCAAGTTGGGGATATGGTTTTTCTTTGTCTACAGCCATACAAGCAATCCTCCCTAAAACTTAAAGGGCGTCATAAGTTGGCCCCAAAATTTTATGGGCCATATAAGGTTCTACAGAAGATTGGTTCAGTTGCTTATAAACTGGGACTTCCTCCTTCTTCCCGCATTCATCCAGTATTTCATGTTTCTTGTCTCAAGCAAGTTCTTGGCACCAACATCAGAGCACAAACTACTCTACCTGAAATGGATAAGGAAGGATCCATTATCTTGGAGCCTGAGGAAATCTTGGACCGGCGCACTCGTCAGCTTCGCTCACATCCCATCTCTGAGGTCTTGATTCAGTGGCATGGAATGCAACTAGAGGATGCTACATGGGAACCCCTTCTTCAGATTCAAAAACAATTTCCACACCTTAAGCTTTGAGGACAAAGATTTTTTCTAAGAGAGAGGGGATGTTAGGAACCTGTGTGCTCTTTCTACTTATTTTGTTAGTGTAGTGTTGTTGGACGCATATGCTTTGTAAGTCATCCCGTGAGTATATTTTATTATTCCACATGCATAGGTAGTAATACTTTTCTAGATTGTACTTAGTATTTAAGTGTTTATTGAGCCCTTGGATGGTACCGACAAATTTATCGTATTGAGCTTTCTCAAAGGAGATTACCCCCTTGAAGTGGCCCACAATCAATAGATTCACTTTGAGTTCTATTGTTGCCCTATATTTATGTTATTTCATGCATGTTCATCATATTGCTGTAGGAGGTTCCTCTCAGAGTAGAGGTGAAATGATGCCCCTGATATGAGACAATCTCTCTAGGAACACCATATCTTGTTAAAATTTCCTCATAGAGGAATTCAACAACCTTATTGTCTCTATAATGTGTCATTTCCCATACTCCAACCTATTTAGTTTAGATAATTTGTACATACTATGATGTAATCCTCATTGTTTGATGGAGGATAGATGGGTCCAGTAAAATCTTCTCCACAAGTTAATCTTGAAAGGAAATTTACAACTACACTAGCTTTCATTGGCTTTTCTACTATAGTGATGTGAAATTCTTGTAGAAGTAACAACCATCTATCCAATATACCACTGACAATAGTCTTATTCATTAGGTGTTTGATTATTACATGGAAAGTGGGTATAAATAATTTATACCATGTGATATAATACCTTAATTTTTTAATGGCATAGATGACTTCTAACATCTCTTTTTTAGTGACAATATACTAAAGCTAAACAACTTGAAGAATTTTACTAATATTGTAGATTTCATATTCAATATTACCTTCTCTTTGTCCAAGTATTGTCTCTACTACATGATTAGATGCATCAGTATGTATATGGAAAGGAAGTTTCCAAATAGGGACTCTTAAAATAGGTGCTTTTATAAACATGTCTTTGAGCTTCTAAAATGTATATTAACAATCATCATTCTAATCAAATTATGCATCCTTGGTTAGAAAAGGGTATTGTATCATCTTAAAATGGAAGCACTTCCATGTTAAGAACATTTAGCCCTCCTTAGGGGATTTTTTTGACCACCATCATATCATCCTCCCATTTCTGCACTCTCTCCTACTTATGTGCCTATTTAGGACCCTGATTGGGCCTCTTCGGGCACCTTTTATCCCACCTGGCACTTTTCTAGGGGTTCTGACCCCCTGGATCAAGGTCAACCTCGACCTTGACCTAGGTTAGGGTCAAACTCAACCTTAACCTAGGTCAGGGTCAACCTCGACCTTGACCTGGGCCCCCCTTCCAAATCTGGAAGCTTGTCGGCTTCCAGAGGTCATCAAAATTTCATTTTTCCCACTTCTGGGTCGGTTGTTTTGGGTTCTGAAGTGGAAAATCCTAAATCATATTTAATATAGGTCCTCTTCTAGGGGCATGGGTCTAAGACAACTCTTTCTTTTTGGTGTTAGATTTGCATGCATTTAAAAGTAGGTTTTCTTTAATGCTCTTGCATTTATATTCCAAAAATACATAATAAAAAAATATAAAATTTCTCTAAAAACACAAAAACATTTACATGCTCGTAATTTTATTGTGTGTTCAACATGTATGAATCTTGTTTTGAATACTTTGATGAAGATTTTATTGTACAAGAGAATAGATCCCTTAATGAGGTACATGGAAGTGAGGATGAAAATGGTTCGAATGAGATCTCCATTGATCCTATTTCTATTTTATCCTCCTCTACAATCTCTTCAATTGACCTTTACCATAGTGTGTGTGCATGGTTACCTTCATGTTGAACTATTTACAACATTGATAAACCTAGAAAGATTTCATTTAGTGCGTGTGATTTTTCTTTGTCCTCTCTTGTATTACCTTGTAAGGATATATTATAGCAAGCAGATGACTTTAACCTTTCCCTCCATGGAGATGAGTTAAGGATTGATTCTTCTCCTAATATATGTCTTTTCTATGAGCCTACTTTAGAATATAATTCTTCCCCCTTTAGGGATCAAGCTATAGGCACTCCTACAATGTGCTTTATTGATAGGGATGATAATCCTCCTATTTGGGATGAACTTTTGGATTTGGATATTGATTACTCTCTTCCTCATGAAGCCATTATGGGTGATTCTACTTTTTGGGATGAACCCTTGGATAAGGACATTGATTTATCCCCTTCTAGTGAAGATGATTTGATACAAGAGGGTGATTTATTAATGGGTGACATATTCATACATGATGATGACTCTTTTTCTAAAACCCACTCCCCTTATCTGGACATTTTAGAGAAAGAAGAGAACATTATAGATTCTTTACCTCTAATTGGGATTCCTTCTAGTAATGAGGCATTAGCGAAAAATGATACCAATTCACTTAATGCTCTCCCTCTTAGTGATGATCCTATGGAGAATCAAGCTCCTACCTCATCTTCTCCTAGGATGTATTCCTTTATTTTTCCTTCTTGTGAATCTATCGAACATACTAATGATGACATAGTGACTATCAAAGTTCCATTGACTCCTTTTGATATGGCTTCTTGTTATGGTCTTGGTTATCATTTACTAGTTAAACAAGGATTCCATGGTCAAGGATGTAGTACGAATAAATAGGGAATTCAAATGCCCTTACAAAATGGGGGGCATGATCATTCTTATGGATTGGGATTTAATCCTCAAAAACACATCAATGTTACCAACATATCAAATAACATTTCAAAACATGATCGCCCTATGAAGGAATTTGACCAAGAGGTTGTTCTTCTTAAACTCCTTCGTGCTAAGATAATTACTAGACCTAAACACAAAAAGAAACATAGTCTATACTTGAAGATTCTTCCTTTTTGTTTCTATTATAGATTTCATGATCCCTCTAATGAATTTCAAGCTTTACATTATAAGATTAGGCAGATCATTGATAGTAAAGTTATTTATATATCATGTGGCAATGAGTTATATTTCAATCCTATTTTCTCTAAATAACATTTATGTTCCTATTATGGAACTCCATATTATGTAAACAATGTTAGCCTAATCTTTTGGGGCTTGTTGTCTTGCATAGTATTGTGAGAAATATAATAGGTCCCCTTTCAACCTTGTTCCCACACTTGGGGGGAAAGGATTCCATCTCCTTGTTTTCCATCTTTCCGGTATTCACTTTTCCCTTGGTTAAATAGTATTTATCTATTATGCAATATCCAATCATACATGAAAATCTTGGCTTGCATTAAGGATCTATGTCCTTGATTATAACCTATTTCGTTGTTTTTGGGTTTCCATGGTTGATAAATCTTTCACCTTGGAAATTGAATAATGTGCTATCCCTCACAAGGGTTACTTTCTCACTTCTTGCATGATATCTCTTTTCTACAACAATATTTCTTGATATAATTTGGTATATCCCTTGCTTTCATCCCTAGGGGGCAAGGTATTTTTCTTCTTCCTCTATCTAAGGATCTACTTTCCTTAGCTTAGTGGCACTTGTTTATCATATAACATTATTTCCTTATAAAGATGTATATTTTTTACTATGGATACCCTCTTATATGAGAGGTGATTTTCCTAGGTCATCACCTCTTCTTTATTTTGCAAATTATGCTCTTGATAAACTCTTGCCCTTGCTTTAGTTAAGAGTTTGACTCCTTCATTATGAGATTCCTCTTCCTCTTCATCGCAGAAGATGACATTTTATCCTAAGCACTCCTCTATGGTGGGGGTCTTGATGATGAGATATCTTCCCTTTTGAGGATCCTTTTTCCATAAGTGACATATCCATTTCACAATTATCTATGCTCTTGGATGTAAGGGTCAAGACTCTTCACTAAGAATATGGTATACATTGTTGTTAAGCTGGATATCTCCTTACCTTGTGAAGTAGGTATCCTCTTTCTCTTCCTTATCCTACCTAGTGGGTAGTCATGATAAGGAGGGGGGAATATATAGGGTCTCCCTTGTACTATATTTTACATTAGTTTACATTTACAACATGCTAAATCCTCAGAAGGTAACGCACATAAGTTGCTAAATCCTGAAGGGAAACACATTTTTACTTTTATTTTTGCTAAATCCTTCGAAGGTAATGCACATAAGTTGCTAAATCTTGAAGAGATACACACTCTTTTTATTTTACGATATGCTAAATCCTTGAAAGGTAACACACATAAGTTGCTAAATCCTGAATGGACACACATTTTATATTCCATAGTGATACAAGAATGTGGATCTATGGATATTTTCAAAAGCCGTCAGAAGACACATTAAAATTACAAGCATAGTTTATAGGTGAACCTATTGGGCTCTCCCTCCTTGGTGATTCATATTAAGGTGGGCATCTTACTATGCGAGGTAATCACTATCTCTTTTCTCTCTTTCGCTTTCATGCTAGTAGGATTAGATCATGAAGCTATGTTATCTATAGTGTTGCTCTTATCTTTCTTATGTAATAATGTATGTTTCTATGATTGATTGCTCTTTATTTTTCATATATTTATGCATGTATGTTGAGTTATAATCCTTGGTCCAGGGGCTCATTTCCTTGACCTAGTGATTTTCTACCTCATTGCAAGCCACCAGAGTCTTTCTTCTAACTTTACCGTGAGCATGTTCGATTTCCATACTCCCGCTAAAGTGGGGGCTTAATGTATTATCTTAAAATAGAATCACTTCCATGTTAAGAAAATTTAGCCCTCCTTAGGGGATGTTTTTGACCACCATCATATCATCCTCCCATTTCTACACTCTCTCCTGCTTTTGTGCCTGTTTAGGACCCTGATTGGACCTCTTCGGGCACCTTTTATCCCACCTGGCACTTTTCTAGAGTTTCTGACCCCCTGGGTCAAGGTCTACCTCAACCTTGACCTAGGTCAGGGTTGACCTTGACCTTGACCTTGACCTGGGTCCCCCTTCCAAATCTAGAAGCTTGTCAGCTTCCAAAGGTCATCAAAAATTCATTTTTCCTGCTTCTGGGTCGGCTGTTTTGGGTTCCAAAGCGGAAAATACTAAATTATATTTAATATAGCTCCTCTTCTAGGGGTATGGGTCTAATTGGAATTTAATTCTCCTATGTTGACCTCTCTAGAAGATTGTGCCCTAGTTTCATATAAAAGGAAGCCTTTCTCTCTCATTTTCTCTAAGTCTTCTAAGTGCAAAAAGCTCTAACCAAGATTTTGTCAAGAAGAAAAAGGTTCAAGCATCAATTTTTCTACATGTTCTCAAGATCTAAAGGTGTTCAAATTTTCCTCTCAATAATTCAATTTCTCCAATTAAGATCAAGGATTCAAGCTTTCAAGCCTTTGAAGGGATTTGGTTCAAGCATTTGAGATTTATCATTCAAGCCCTAGATCTAGCCATCATAGTGGTGTGATCTTCCTTCAAGATCCTTTGTGCATCCTCAAGACTCTTTCATCATCTCTTCAAGGTGGATTCCAAGCATACAATCATGGAGGTTTATGGTTTCTAAAGTCCATGCTTTCATATTTACA
>MU228374.1:2679597-2700855 GCA_018584345.1 Thuja plicata | reverse complement strand
TACTTCACCCACCTCTCCAGTCCAAAGAGATAACTCCAATCAGATCACATGGGTTACTCCACCCACCTCTCCAGTCCACATGGGTAACTTCACCCACCTCTCCAGTCCACATGGGTAACTTCACCCACATCTTCAATTCAAAAAGGTAACTCACAATTAGCTCTTCAGTCAACCAAACTCTGTCTCCTCTTTACAAAATGAAGAGGTGGAGTTTACTGATGGCTTCTCCAGTTCCCTTTGATCTCAACCATTCATCTCCCTATCTCTAGGATTGATCTCAACTAGTAATTTCATCCCCAATTCCTATATAATAAACCCTTCATAACCATTTGAAGGATCCAGGATTTCAAGCTCTCGTGCGCCATTACTATGTCAGTTTGGTTCTAGCATTCAAGCCATCTTGCGATCACACACACATTTCAATTAGAAAATTCTCGACACTTCTCAAGTCATAGACACTGCCCACCCCAATACTGAGCTTCAAGAACAACGTTTCGGAAGGAGCAGAGAGAAACAATAGAACCTTCAAGCACTTCGGGGTTTGCATTCATTTGTTTTCCTTTCTTTGCTTGTACATTTTATTGGTTATGCTTCGAGTTATTTATTTTAGTAGTATTTGTGTATTGGATTTATATCATTTGTAAAACCTTTTCTACTAACCCTCACCTTTAGAAAGCTTGGGAACCACGAATCACGAAAAGAGGCATATATTTTGGTGAACCCGACGTGAGCTTACAGCCCGCGTGAAATTTGGTCATATCTTTCAAACCGCGTGGAATTATTTTATGAATTTGTTTTTCCAGGTTGATGCTAATCTAAGGAGGCCCCAAACAAAAATTTAGATTTTTCTGAGTTTTTTTATTTTTTTTTAAATTTTTCTATGATATTTCATAAAAAATCATTTCTGGGCACAAATCAGAGTTTCCTTTTAAGAAAATTACATTTTTGGAAATTTATTGAAATTATAGAGGGGGTTTATTCTCTGTGATTTTAATTTCAATGAAATTATTTTTCAAAAATAACAGATATTTTCAAACTGGTTTTTTATGATAAAATGGATCCCTAGGGCATAAATTAAGGAATTATGATATAAATTATTTTTTTTAGGTACCTGTTGACATAAGAAAGCTATAGTACAAAATTTAGATTTTTCTAAATTTTTTATGATTTTTTATAATTTTTTTATGATATTTCATAAAAATTTAATTTTGGGCACAAATAAGAATTTCTTATAAAAAAAGTTACATTTTTAGAAAGGTATTGAAATTATAGAGGGGGTCTATTCTCTATTATTTTAGTTTCTGTGAAATTATTTTTCAAAAATAACAGATCTTTTCAAACTAGTCTTTTATGATAAAATGGGTCTCTAGGGCACAAATTAAGGAATTATGATCTAAAATTTTTTTTGCATGTACCCTTTGACATAAAAAAGCTACAGTCCAAAATTTAGATTTTTTTGAATTTTTTACAATTTTTAATAATTTTTTTATGATATTTCATAAAAATTTAATTTTGGACACAAATCAACATTTCTTATCAAAAAAGTTACATTTTTGGAAAGGTCTTGAAATTATATAGGAACTTTATTCTCTGTTATTTTATTTTTTCTCAGAAATATTTTCAAAAAAAGAAAGATCTTTGAAAAAGTTTTCTTTTTGTGTGTTCTTTCTTGATTTCTTGGGATTGAGAAAATGACTAATGGCCAAGAGGATAATCAGATGCATACCAGGTGCTAGATCATTAAGAGCTTCCATAAGAAGAACCATCAACTATTGATCACAACAAAGGGCTATTCTAGCAATCATAGCTAATGATCAAAGCGAAGCAAACACGAGGTACATTGATTCAATTAAGAGATTCACAGGTAAGTATAAAGTCACCATTAGTTTCAGAAGTCTCAACAATCCTGGAGTTTCCAGATATTTTGCTATTTTGGATTGAAATCTTTCATTTCTGAAGATACTAAACACTTTCTTTGACAGGTACAAATTGAGGAGGTAAGATAACAACACAACTTAAAATTCATTCACTTGTCGATTTAGGTTTAAAAAGAACAGTGTTTGTCACACATCTTACATCTCACATTTCAAAATTGGGCTTAAAATTAACGTGGGGACTAAAATTGAACAAGGCAAATAATTTCTTGATTTGGTGCATTAAAATTGAACAAGCAATCAACACCTACTTTTGGGCTTAAAATTGAACACTTGTGCTTGTATGGTGGTGTAACTTAGTTCACATTTCAAAATTTTGGAGCTTAATTGATTTACCTTGTGTCTTGAGTTTTGGGTGCACTTGCACAAACTATTAGATTAGAAACCTTTGTACCTTTTAGAAAGGCCTATCTGGGAAATGCGCTTCTTCCTCAGAGAACGACCTTAAATCAGTAATCCTTTTGATCGGTATATAAACAAGGCGCGAACTAAAGTTTTGTCTTATCTAGCCAAGCTCGAGCGAGGTGTGTTGGTGGTAGTCTGGATCAGGTGAATATCCCTAAGGAGCCAGCATGATCAACTAGGATCTTAATAGAGTCACACACGTACAAACCAATTAGAGAGACACCACGGACCCTTACTACAACCTTGATAGTATAGACTATTGTATTTACTGCATCTCTCCAATATGTGTGCGCAACTTTTCCTTCAATAATCATAGCGCGTGTTGTATCAAGTATAATCATGTTCCTCCTTTCTGCTATCCCATTCTGTTGATGAGTTCTAGGTGCACTCAACTATCTTTTAATTCCATGTTCTTCACAATAGTCATAAAACTAATCAGAGGTGAACTCTCCTCCTCTATCTAATCTCAGACATTTCAGTTTTAATCCATATTCATTCTCAACCTTAGCTTTGAATATTTTGAGCTTCTCAAAGGCTTAAGATTTCTCCTTTAAGAACGCAACCCACATCATCCTTCAAAAATCATCAACAAACAAAATAAAGTACCTTTCTCTGTGATGTGATCTTGTTTGGGTAGGGCCACATAGGTCTGTGTGCACAAGGTCCAATTTGTTTTCAGTTGAGTTCTGCTTGCTTCTGAAGGAACTCCTTACATGCTTTCCCATAACACATTCCCTGCATATTGTGTCAACTGGTCTTGCAATACTAGGAAGGTCTCTGATTGCCTTGACATTAGATATCTTTACTATGTTATCAAAATTGATATGACAAAGTCTCTTGTGCCATAACCAATTGTCATCCACTTTTGCAACAAAATAACTTACATCAGAATTTAGCTGAAAAATATTACCTTTTGTTTTGGAGCCTGATGCAATCATGTCTCCATCCTTATTGTTAATTATGCACTTGTTGTCTTTGAATTCCAAATGATAACCTTTGTCAAGTAGTTTTCCAACACTTAGCAAGTTATGATGTAATCCATCAACATATAGAACATCCTCTGTCTTGTTCTTTCCATCCAAAGTTATAGAACCTCTGCCTATGATAGGTTTAGGAGTGTTATCTCAAAACCTAACCATACCACCTTTGTATTTATCTAAATGAACAAATCTATCTTGTCACCTGTCATATGATGAGAGCAACCACTGTCAATGATCCAATCAGTTCTGATGTCTTCTTTGGAAATTAAGGCTAACTCTTCTTCTTCCTTTTCATCTGCAATGTCCATTTCCTCGAGCAACCTTTCCATGTCTCTAAGGGCAACGAATCCAATTTCATCTTCTCCTAAATCTTCATCAATTACACCTTCTTCAGCATGATAACATTCCTTCTTATATTTGGGTTTGTAATCAGATTTGAACTTCTTGACTCTTATGGGGCACTTAGATGCAAAGTGACCAATCTTGTTGCATGAAAAGCATCTGAATGGAAGTTGTCCTTCATATTTTCCTTTTCCTTTCTTTTCTCTTTTAGCAATCATAGCAATGATTTCTTCTAGTTCTTCATCAACTTCTTCTTTCTCATTATGACTAGAGATGTGTAAGGATTTCTTATCATGGGCTGAGGCATTGAAAGTTGTTTCACTTTTAGGTTCAGCCTTCAATCTTGATACCTCAAATGCAGAGATTTTGCTGATCAAAGTCTCTCTCTTGAAGTCTTGTGAGAATTACATGGTTTCCTCTAGAATACTTATCTTGTTTTCATGGTCTGATGTTAAAGTAGTTAGCAGCTTGTCCATTATGTCTTCTTCTGATATTTCTCCACCATTGTTTCTAATTCCAGAGACTCCTTCATTTATCCTTTGATTGTAGGCTCTAATGTTCTCTTCAAGTAACATCTCAAGACTCTTGTATTTCTTTTTCCATGTCTTCCTACGCGCATTCTTTGCTTTAATATCTCGTTCAAACATATCTTCTAAATACTTCCATATGGTATATGCTCTGTCAATTTTCTTGATCTAAGAAAATTTACTATCGGAGAAGGCGTTGATTAGGGCTTCTTTAGAAATTGCATTATTGGTAAATGTTTCCTTTTGTCTATTAGTAGCGTCATCCTTTGCAAGGTCTTTCAGAGATGGAATTACAACTTCTTATGTAGCAATTTCAAAGATCTCAAAGCCAACACACTATAGATGTGTTATCATTTTGTTTTTCTAATCCAGATAATTTTCTCCATCGAACTTAGGGCTCTCTTTTCTGAAGTAAGACATATGATCTACCTTAAGTTGTTAGGCTTCTTTTTCAAGGCACTTGGCTCTGATACCAATTGTTAGAATAGTCCCAAAGAATAACTGAGAGGGGGGGTGAATTAGTTATCAGTAACTTTACTTCTTTAACTCCAAAATACAATAAAGTAAATACACATTCAGATAACACAATACACAACACACATTTTGATTGCAGAGATACCAAATGGTAAAAACCCTGGTGGGAATTAGCACCCACAATGAACTATACTTATTTATAGTAATCCCTATTAGAAGACATTTCAACTCTGTTAGGAGTTGTACTTTACAATGCAATAAGTATAGTGACCTGGTTAAGGGTCGGACCCTGTTAGGAGTCTTTTACAAATAACCTTGTTAGGGGTGGTGGACTCACTATCCAAAATCTCACCGCTTCAATGGTGAAGTCTACAACCTTCTGTATAAAAAATAGGCACTATATCTCATGTTGAACTATAGAGTAGACATGTTGTTTTGATCAGTTCCAGTGTATTACAATCTTTCACTTCTTCTTCACATAGACTCTTGATGAATGAACCACATATGATATTTTTCTCTGTACATCTTCTGTCTCTTTACGTATCATTCACACTTAGCGTATCACAAATAACTTTCTATAAGTATCTTCCTCAAAGTATGAGATCATGGGACCTATAAGAAAACTCTTCATAACATCCTTGTCGGATCTACTAAACACGCAAATAATATTAATTCTGTGCAACACAAAATAAATAGACATGATGCTTCACAAAGTCGGCCTCACCAAATTATCTCTAACTTTGCAATCTTCTTGAAACATGTTTTGCACCTTTAGATAACTATCATCAACTCATAACTAATCATGAATATACACACGCATATCGTAAAGATAGGTGCAACTCAAGAAGCACGTTACATACGTCGGCTCTGAACAGATACTCTTCTAGAACTGTAACTGCCAATAATAAAATTACACAACTTGACTGAAACATCATATCTGGATCTGCGTGTATGAACATAACATAATAAACATGTCAACAACATGTAGCTAACCACGCAAGTCTTCATGTCATCATTTTGATAAGTACATACAGAATCACTAATGTGTATTATATGTTGTCATCAATGACAAAAATACAATCAATCAACTGCACAGAAACAAATCTCCAACAATCTCCCCCTTTGATATTGATGGCAACATATGATATTAAAAATATCCTCTATTCATGGTGTCCTCTTTCTTTTACAATCTTCTCAATATCCTCATCAAAGATTCCTCTACACTACTTCAGTCCTTCTGACTATTTTTATACTCCCCCAGAGTATATGTTCCCCCTTACCATATACTCCCCCTTTGAAATCAATGGCAAAGGGCGCCATAAATAATTAGGCACAGGTACTACTCCAAAAGTAGAGTAGTCAACCATTCATTAGTCACACAGGAATGGTGTATTTTCTACTTTATCTAATCAGACTCGGGAGAGGGAATTACTCCCAACTTCTCTCTGAGATACTCAAAAGTAACCTTTGATAAAGGCTTTGTGAAAATATCTGCCAACTATTCTTTGGTGCTGACATAGTCCAATTTTACTTCTTTGTCTACAACCTTTTCTCTTAAAAAATGGTACTTGATCTCTATGTGTTTTTTCTTTGCATGCATCATAGGGTTCTTAGACATGTTGATAGTGTTAGTGTTATCATAGTGAATAACAATGGGATAATCAACCTGAATGCCAAAGTCTTTAACCATATGCTTGATCCAAACCATGGTTGGACAATTCAGTGCTGCTACAACATATTCAGCTTCTGCTGTTGAAGGAGAAATACAATTTTTCTTCTTGCTTATCCAAGAAACCAACCTGTCTCCAAGAAATATTGCTCCTCTTGAAGTGCTCTTCCTATCATCAATACAACCTGCCCAATCTGTATCTATATACACATGAAGTTGTACATTCTCTGATTTAGGATACCATAAACTATAGTCTATAGTTTCCTTTAGATATCTGAATATCCTCTTGATTTCCATTAGGTGATTTTGGTTGGGTTCAACTGCAAATCTTCCAACAATGCCAACTGCATTAGATATGTCAGGTCTAGATTGAGTTAGATAAATGAGTTTTCCAATCATAGATTTGTACAATATCTTATCAACTGCTGTGGAATCATCATCTTTTGAAAGCTTGCTTCCTGTTATCATAGGGGTGCATAATGGTTTACAGTCTTCCATCTTAAAGGTCTTCAATATTTCCTTCACATATTTTGACTAATTAATGAATATACCTTTATCTGTCTGCATTACATTCAGTACCAAAAAGTATTTTATAGGACCAATCATGCTCATTTCAAATTCATTCTGTATTTATTTTGCAAATGTTGTACTAAGGTTGTCATTGCCTCCAAAGATAATGTCATCAACAATATAGCAAATAGTAGTAATCCATCAGGTGTCTCTCTTGTGAATAGGTTACAATCTGTTGCTCCTTTTTTGAATCCAATCTTGGTAAGATAGCCATCAAGTCTCTCATACCAAGCTCTTGGGGTCTGTTTAAGACCATAGAGTGCTTTCTTCAATCTGCATACCATGTCTGGTTCATCTGAAAGATTAAATCCTTCAGGTTGTTCTATGTAGACTTCTTCCTTCAAGTCTCCATTCAGAAAATCTGACTTTACATCCATTTGATAAGCTTTAAAGTATTTGATTGTTGCATAGGCCAAGAACAATTTAATGGCTTCCAGTCTACTCATAGGGGCAAATGTATCAGTGTAGTCTATTCCTTCTCTCTGCGCATATCCTTTGCATACCAATCTTGCTTTGTTTATAACTACTGTACCATCTTCATTCATCTTGTTTTTGAATACCCACTTTGTTCCAATCACATTTTTGTCACTGGGTATAGGGACCAATTCCCATGTATCATTCTTAATTATCTGATCTAATTCTTCTTTCATTTCATTCTTCCAATCATAATCATTACAAGCATCTTCAACACTTAAAGGTTCAATATGTGAAAGTAAACATACCTCTTCATCCATTGCTATGCTTTTTTCTTTTGATCTAGTCAAAACACTACTGCTCTGATCTCCAATGATATCATCTTTTGAGTGGTATCTGGATGTGAATTTAGGAACCTTAGGTGTGACTTCTTCTTCTGTAATTTGTGATTCTTCTCTGCTTGATTCATGGTCATTGCATGAGAAATCAATGCAATCAAACATTTCTTCAATAATAGTATCTTTGCTACTAGGCCTGGGTTCATCTTCAATCATAGGTGCATATTCATAGTATCTCTCTTTAACCATAAACTTTTCATCAATTTTTACATGAGTACTTTCAATTATCTTTTTCAATCTCAAATTGAAACATCTATATGCTTTGCTTTTTGTACAGTAACCAAGGAAAATACCTTAATCACTTCTAGCATCAAACTTACCAACACCATCATCTCTCTTTATGTAGAACTTGCTGCCAAAGATTCTGAAATACTTCACTATAGGTACATTACCAAACCAAAGTTCATAGGGTGTCTTATCTGTGCCTGGCCTCAATTGAGTTCTGTTGATAGTATAGACTATTGTATTTACTACATCTCTCCAATATGTGTGCGCAACTTTTCCTTCAATCATCATAGTGCGCATTGTATCAAGTATAATCCTGTTCCTCCTTTCTGCTATCCCATTCTGCTAAGAATTTCTAGGTGCACTCAATTGTCTTTTAACTCCGTGTTCTTTACAATAGTCATAAAACTGATCAAAGGTGAACTCTCCTCCTCTATCTGATCTCAGACATTTCAGTTTTAATCCAAATTCATTCTCAACCTTAGCTTTGAATATTTTGAACTTCTCAAAGGCTTCAAATTTCTCCTTTAAGAATGCAACCCACGTCATCCTTCAAAAATCATCAACAAACAAAATAAAGTACCTTTCTCTGTAGTATGATCTTGTTTGGGTAGGGTCACATAGGTCTGTGTGCACTAGGTCCAATTTTTTTTTAGCTGAGTTCTGCTTGCTTCTGAAGGAACTCCTTACATGCTTTCCCATAACACATTCCTTGCATATTGTGTCAACTGGTCTTGCAATACTAGGAAGGTCTCTGACTGCCTTGACATTACTTATCTTTACTATGTTATCAAAATTGATATGACAGAGTCTCTTGTGCCATAACCAACTGTCATCCACTTTTGCAAGAAAACAACTTACATCATAATTTAGCTGAAAAACATTACCTTTCATTTTGGACCCTGATGCAATCATGTCTCCATCCTTGTTGTTAATTATGCACTTGTTGTCTTTGAATTCCAAATGATAACCTTTGTCAAGTAGTTGTCCAACACTTAGCAAGTTATGATGTAATCCATCAACATATAGAACATCCTCTGTCTTGTTCTTTCCATCCAAAGTGATAGAATCTATGTCTATGATAGGTTTAGGTGTGTTATCTCCAAATCTAACCATACCACCTTTGTATTTATCTAAATGAACAAATCTATCTTTGTCACCTGTCATATGATGAGAGCAACCACTGTCAATGATCCAATCAGTTCTAATGTCTGCTTTGGAAATTAAGGCTAACTCTTCTTCTTCCTTTTCATCTGCAATGTCCATTTCCTCGAGCAACCTTTCCGTGTCTCTAAGGGCAATGAATCCAATTTCAACTTTTCCTGAATCTTCATTAGTTACACCTTCTTCAACTGATAACATTCCTTCTTATATTTGGGTTTCAAACCATATCTGAACTTCTGGACTCTTGTGGGGCACTTAGATGCAAAGTGAACATTCTTATTGCATGAGAAGCATTTGAATGGAAGTTGTCCTTCATATTTTCCTTTTCCTTTCTTTTCTCTTTTAGCAATCATATCAATGATTTCTTCTAGTTCTTCATCAACTTCTTCTTTCTCATTATGACTAGAGATGTGTAAGGATTTCTTACCATGGACTGAGGCTTTGAAATTTGTTTCACTTTTAGGTTTAGTCTTCAATCTTGATATCTCAAATGCAGAGATTTTGCTGATCAAAGTATCTCTCTTGAAGTCTTGTGAGAATTGCATGGTTTCCTCTAGAATACTTATCTTGTTTTCATAGTCTGATGTTAAAGTAGTTAGCAGCTTGTCCATTATGTCTTCTTCTGATATTTCTCCACCATTGTTTTGATTCCAGAGACTGCTTCATTTATCCTTTGATTGTAGGCTCTAATGTTATCTTCAGGTAACATGTCAAGACTGTTGTATTTCTTTTTCCATGTCTTCCTACGTGCATTCTTTTCTTGAATATCTCATTCAAACATATCTTCTAAATACTTCCATATGGTATATGCTCTGCCAATTTTCTTGATCTCAGAAAATTCATTGTCGGATAAGTCATTGATTAGGGCTTCTTTAGAAATTGCATTATTGGTAAATGTTTCCTTTTGTCTATTAGTAGCATCATCCTTTGCAAGTTCTTTCAGAGATGGAATTACAACTTCTTGTGTAGCAATTTCAAAGATCTCAAAGCCAACACACTATAGATGTGTTATCATTTTGTTTTTCCAATCCAGATAATTTTCTCCATCAAACTTAGGTCTCTCTTTTCTGAAGTAAGACATCTGATCTACCTTAAGTTGTTAGGCTTCTTCTTCAAGGCACTTGGCTCTTATACCAATTGTTAGAATAGTCCCAAAGGATTATTGAGAGGGGGGGTGATCAGTTATCAGTAACTTTACTTCTTTAACTCCAGAATACAATAAAGTAAATATACATTAAGATAACACAATACACAACACACAATTTAATTACGGGGAAACCAAATAGTAAAAACCCCAGTGGGAATTAGCACCCACAATGAACTATACTTGTTTATAGTAATCCCTGTTAGAAGATATTTCAACCCTGTTAGGAGTTATACTTTACAATGCAATAAGTATAGTGACCTGGTTAAGGGTCGGACCCTGTTAGGAGTCTTTTACAAATAACCTTGTTAGGGGTGGTGGACTCATTGTCCAAAAGCTCAGTGCTTCAATGGTGAAGGCTACAACATTCTGTATAAAAGATATGCACTATATCTGATGTTGAACTGTAGAGTAGACCTGTTGTCTTGGTCAGTTCCAGTGTATTACAATCTTTCACTTCTTCTTCAGATAGACTCTTGATGAATGAACTACATCTGATATTCTGCTATGTACATCTTCTATCTCTTTTCGTATCATTCACACTTAGCATATCACAAATGACTTGCTATAAGTATCTTCCTCAAAGTATGAGATCATGGGACCTATAAGAAAACTCTTCATAACATACTTGTCGGCTCTACTAGGCATGCAAACAATATTAAGTCCATGCAACACAAACTGAATAGACGCGACGCTTCACTAAGTCAGCCTCACCAAATTATCTCTAACTTTGCAATCTTCTTGAAACATGTTTGGCGCCTTTAGATAACTATCATAAACTCATAACTAATCATGAATATACACATGCATATCCTGAAGATAGGCGCAACTCAAGAAGCACATTACATACGTCGGTTCTGAACAAATACTCTTCCAGAACTGTAACTGCCAATAACATAATTACACAACTTGACTGAAACAACATATCTGGATCTGTGTGTAGGAACATAACATAATAAACATGTCAACAACATGTAGCTAACCATGCAAGTCTTCATGTCATCATTCTGATAAGTACATACAGAATCACTATTGTGTATTATATTTTGTCATCAATGACAAACATACAATCAATCAACTGCACAAAAACAAATCTCCAACAATATCAAAATATGTCCCTAGAATTACCCTTGTCCTAAACATAACTTGGACTTCCTTAGAAAGGATATTCTTCTTTGTTTGCTTTATATCACTTATTTTAGTTACAAAACCTAGACCACACTATGTCTCAAACAACTCATGGAGGGCCTTACACAAGGTCTAAGGCTAGAACACAACCTGATGAGTCATATATTAACCGATTCCCCGCTTGGGAAACAGAGCAAGAGAATGATCCTTTCATAAATACCAGTTCTACTCTGTTCCTTCAACAACCCCGTGGGGCAGCTCTTGTCCAAAATGTCATAGAAGAGGAACTAGAGGATATTTAGCAAGATTCTTATTCCATACAAGTAGTTAACATTGTTGTAGAGAGGAATCCCGAACGCTTCTTAGCCATGCTGATAAAGAAAGGAGTCAAGCTCCCCGCTAAATTCAGTGTATCAACCATATGGCCTGAAAACCCTCTCACGGGTTAAAACACTACTCATCCTCCTCAAATACTACTTGTTTTCTCTTAAATCTTCCCATCATTGGTATTACCCACATTAACACAGACGATACCCAGTCAAACCAATGACACGAACCAGGCCAGCACATCTTCCACTCAAAACATGACAGGCTCGCAACTGAGTGCACCTGTGGTTACTAGTATGATCCCACCTTCGGTCACATGGCCAGGACAATCAAGCTCTCAAGCTACACCAAACATCAACTATTTTGAAACTATGTCACTACTACAGTCAACTCATACTAGTCTTGGGATCAATACTTTATGCCCACAGGGATCCATCTCTGCAGGTACAACTTATAGTCAATGCCCGCCCAATGTTACACCTTTGCCTATTTTGATATCAATCAATCCCCCGCAATAGCAACCCCAGCTTCAGTTGCCTCAAATCCAACCCCTACAATAGCAACCCCAGCTTCAGTTGCCTCAATTCCAACCCCCGCAACAACAAGCGCAGCTTCAGTTGCCTCAAATCCAACCCCTACAGCATCAATCCTAGCTTCAGTTTCCTAAATTCCAAACTCAGCAACAATAACCCCAGGTTTAACCCCAACCTCAGTAGCAGCAATATCAACCCCAATTTCAAACACAACAGCAAACGCATCAAAACCCACCATAGGCTACTCATGTGCCCCCATTTCCAAATCACTCGGTTGTAAACCAATATCAAGTCCCCAGGATGGAATCCTATGTTCCTACTAAAGGGACATAGAGGCGCAACCTCATACCCACTACAGCATAGAGGAACATCCTCACACATCAACCTCAATATCAAATGGACATGTTAATGCAACAAGTGCAAACCCTTCAAACCCAAATGATGGATATGCAAAATCAGGGGCAAACTAAATCCTACACCGTAGAGGATTTATACCCATACCCCTTTAACCATTCTCTCCACATGTCTTGGTTCCCAAATCGCTTCTCGGTACCTAAATTTGACAAATATAGGGGCAATACCAACCCTATTGAACATATCTGAGAGTTTTTTTGCTAGTTGCGTCGAAGTCTCCCATGATGAAACATATTTAATGTGACTGTTCCCACAAAGCTTGGCCGAACCAGCAATGGAATGGTTCTCGCATTTACCTCATGGCATTCAGTCTTGGGGTGAACTAATTGAAAAGTTCATAGCTCACTTCCATCATAACATCAAGCCCAAGGTCAGCATCAAGGACCTTTGTGATATCAAACAGAAGGATGGAGAGTCTTTTTTGAAGTTCCTACAGAGATGGAGGAATACGGAAAACCACATAACATATGATATGCATGAACAATACCTAATAGTCATGTTTGTTGACAATCTAATTCCAGACATGTCATTCACAACAGAGTTACAGTTATCTTCGAACTTCACACAACTCATCGAATGAGGAGTTCATTGTGAGAAGAACTTAGTCAAATGAGGAATTCTTGCAGATCTAACACAAATGAATACAAACAAAAATGCAACGGACAAAGCTAAGTGGTGGAACAAAAAAAAATGACACTAGCGATGGTTTCATTGATGTGAAGACAGTCAACTATGCACAACCCAAGGTGTCACTGCAAGGCACACCTATGGCCAACCAAAAACCCATAGTGCCACTCAACAAGCATACACCCAAAACCAATCTCCCCATGTACAAGTGACCGATGTGTCAAACAGTCAACAACAGAATCAACGCAGACCATGGTTTCAATTCCAGCAACGAGATTTCACACCATTAGGAGAGCCGATAGAATCAGTTTTATGCAAGTTGATACAATCAAACACTATCACTCTCCCTGAAATTAGGGACTTTGAATAGGATGTGAACAAACCAAGGTGGTATAATGACAAGGATTTTTGCGAGTTTCATCAGGTGAAAGGGCACAAAATGTCTAATTATTACCGATTGAAATACGCTATCCAAGATCTGATTGATAGAGGGGTCATTGATGTGACAAATACCCAAACCAAAGGAACAACTAATCACACTATCTTCAATGATACCTTCATGATCACAACAAGGCAAAAGCCTTTGGGTCTGGTGGACAAGCAAAACAAGTTAACTATACGTATGCCAATAGTGATAATGTTATCAATTGCCTCAATCCTTCAGATAGCCATGTGGCTACAATCACTATCAAAGACCAAGGTAACAAATGTGTTGTAACAATGTGTCACACCAGAGTCATCTTGCAAGGAGTACCATCCTCATCTACTATATCTAAAAATCCTAAAGCAAACTTAGATCCCCAGCCAAGCATAATGGATCAACTAAAGTGCACACCTGCCCAGATCTCCATGTTTGACCTATTGCGCATATCTCTGCAGCATAAACTGGCACTCGACAAATCCCTTCAGAATGCAGTTGTCCCAAGGGACATAACACCCAAGAGCTTCCAAACAATGGTCAACCATATAGCTGCTAACAAACATGCCACATTCATAGACTGTGATGTGCCACCGCATAAACCCCTGCATAATGATCCTTTGCACTTACTTGTCCGGGTCCACAAAGGCACTATCCATAGGGTCCTTGTTGATTGTGGAGCTGGCTTAAACATCTATACTCTAAAGTTAATCAAGCAATTGGGCTATTCAGAATCAAGCGTTGATGTCATAAGGAGGATAAATATCAGAGCTTATGATGAAGAGGAAAGGTCCTCAAAAGGTATTATCATTCTACCTATCTGTATCGGTCCAGTGGTCAAAAACACTCCCTTCCAGATCCTAGACCTTGAGTTGGGATACAACATGCTACTAGGGAGACCTTGGATACATGAAATGAATGTTGTACCTTCGACATACCATCAATGCATCAAGTTCCCACTCCAGAGAGAGGAAATCATCATAGAGGGAGATCCCAATCCTTTCCAATATTGTAATGTGGTCCAAATCAACACTGATAACTAGGTACCATCAAACCAAGATGCAAGCATCCCATTCTCTTTAGATTCAAATCCTAAGGATGTCACATGGACATCAGGAAAGATAACCATTAACCAAGACGTGAGTATCCCCTCCTCTTCAGATTCAAATCCTAAGGATGTCACACGGAAAGTGGGCAAAATATCAATCATCGACAAAGGTTGTGGTGAGTATAGATATGAAGAGGCTTTCACCCTCACGTACATGCCTCAGAGCCTGAGAACTTATGGCATGCCACAACCTATTATTACAACAGAAACTCTGTAGCCTGTTCTATTCAGATGTCCTCCCACAACCTTCGTCAGATGGGGAGACATAGCAAAAGAAAAGCCATTTGAACAAGATATCAGTACATGGTTATACCAAGACCCACAAGAGACAATCCGACAAACCCAAACCTTGTCAAACTATGGTAATGGTTATACGATGTTACAAATATTTGGGTATGATGGTACAACTGGCCTGGGGGAAAGACAACAAGGCATTATGCAATTGTCTCTCCCACCAACCCAGAGAAACAAGAGAGGGTTGGGCTATGGACAACAAAGAACCGGTCCTGTGATCCAAGACATCCAAGTCAATCAGAAACAAATAGCAGAGATGCACCGGGGGCACAACATAGAACATGTCTTGATAAGCAACATATTAGCACAGTTGTTGCTCACCGAAGAGGGAACCACACAAACCCAAATAGACCTCCACATAGCAATAGATGATAACAAAGGAAGTGAGACATCTAATGAGCATTCTATTGAGACTGACTCCCACGAGTATGAGTGGAGATCTCTTCATGACTCTGAATCATCGATCCCAGATTATTCCCCTCGGTTAGACACTATCATAAACCTAGAAGACTTATTTGATCAACTGACCATTGCCGAACAACCCTGCATAGATAAGCATGTCATTTATCAAAACTCAAGTGGTGCGTCCACATCATAGTTCAGTCTTGTAGGAACCATATCTGTAGTTCCTTTCAACCAACTAGATTCAAACAACCACAAAAGTATTTGTCTTGTACACCCAGAGCTAATAGAGTGGGATCAACAAGGATACCCTGATTTAGATGTCTTTGAGAACGATGAGGCTATTGTTGATTTTATGGGACTTAGGGAAGGCATTCCATCAGGAGACCACAAGGTAGGCTTCTCCATTGACATCGACAGAGCAGAATATTTCAGGGAGGCAACTCCTCTTTCCAGTCCACAAAAGAAAAAAGAATAAAAGAATGATAAAAATCTAAAACAAGACGTATCTTCTAGAGAAAACCTCACTGAGGCGTTAGAAGATGGAAAGAAGGAACTCCTCCCCTTGACAGAGGAGAAATCAGCATTACTAGTAGAAGAAATAAAGGAAGTCAATTTGGGAGATGACAAGAACCCAAAGAACATATACTTGGAAAAATCACTCACCCCTGAGGAGAGAGAATAGTTTATCAGCTTCTTTAAAGCAAGGATCATCAATTTTGCGTGGTCCTACTCAGATATGCCAGAGTTAGATCCAGAGCTAGTACTACACCATCTCCCGTTGCTACACAATGCCAAACCTGTCAAACAGAAGCTGAGAAAGATGCATCCCCATGTTGCATTGCTATTCAAAGAAGAATTAAAGAATCTCCTGGATGCTAAGTTCATAAGACCTATACCATACATAGACTGGATATCTAACTTGGTGCCAGTTACAAAGCACAGTGGTCAAATATGAATTTGCACAGACTTCAGAGATCTCAACATAGCTTGTCCCAAAGATGAATTTCCATTACCCAACATTGATATGATAATAGATCTAACCGTTGGACATCAAATGCTATCATTCATGGATGGCTTTTCAGGGTATAATCAGATAAGGATCGCACCTAAGGATCAACATAAAACAACTTTCACATGTCTTTGGGGCACTTACTATTGGAACGTCATGCCATTTGGTCTAAAAAATGTAGGTGCAACATATCAAAGGGCTATAACAACAATATTTCATGATCTCATCCACAAAACAATGGAAGACTATGTGGATGACATACTAGCCAATTCAATGCTTCACAAAGATCATCTACAACTATTGGGACCAATCTTTGACAGAATGCAGCAATACAAAGTCTGTTTAAACCCAAAGAAATGTGCATTTGGTGTCACAGTAGGAAAGCTACTGGGGTTCATAGTGTCACATAGAGGCATCGAAGTGGACCCAGAGAAATTCAAAGCAATATTGTACATGCCTCCACCATCGAACCTGAGACAACTAAGAGGGTTACAAGGAAGGCTCCAATCAATCAGGCGTTTGATAGCTCAGCTAGTAGACAAGTGCCACCCATTCCAACATCTACTACACAAAGGCATCAAATTCATATGGATAGAGCAATGTGAAGAAGCATTCCAAACATTCAAGGACTACCTCTTCAAGTCTCCTATATTGGTGCCACCAGTCCAAGTTAGACCATTGCTTTTGTATATCTCAGCAACGAAGTCAGCATTAGGTGTACTCTTGGCACAACATGATGATGCAGGTAAAGAAAGGGTCATCTACTATCTAAGCAGAACATTGGTGGGATATGAGCTCAACTATATGCCAATTGAAAAGTCATGCCTTGCAGTTGTCTTCGCTTCCCAAAAGCTGAGACATTATATGTTGAGTCACCAAACAAAGTTGATCACACATATTGATCCTTTAAGGTACCTCCTAAGAAAAGCAGTGCTCATCGGATGACTTTTGAAGTGTGTAATGATCCTAAGTGAGTTTGATATTGAGTACATAGATAGAAAGGCCATCAAAGGACAAGTGATCATGGATCAACTAGCAGAGGCCCCCATTCAAGACCATCAGCCTATTATTTCTGACTTTCCTGACGAATCTATTATGACACTACAACCAGTGATCAAGGTATGGAAACTATATTTTGATGGGTTGTGCACGAACCATGGTGTGGGGGCAAGGATAGTGCTTATCACTCTAGATCATGATACAATTCCAAAGTCTTTCAGACTCAACTTCCCATGCACTAAAAACATAGTAGAATATGAAGCACTAGTCATCAGTCTAAAAATAGAAATTCAAAGGAGAATCAAGAACCTAAATTTCTTTAGAGACTCGCATTTGATCATTAGTCAAGTCAACAATGATTATACGACCAAAGATGAGAAGCTCATACCATACAGAGCACAAATGGAAACACTACGCACCAAGTTCCATTACGTCTTCTTCGAGCAAGTCCCACGAGCACAGAATAGAGCTGCAGATGCGATGGCTACCATAGCATCATTGATTGATATGCCAGGCAACGCAACAAGATTCTAGTTTCTAGTAGAGCAACTCTTGGTGCCATCACACCAGGCATCTATCACAGAATCAGCTTGTGTCCTTGTTGGTCCCGAATCCCCATGGTACCAAGATGTCTATAACTATCTCCAAAAGAGTGTCTTACCTCCCAACTTGTCTAGGAACCAGAGAAAGTCCCTCATCCACCAAGCCTCTAGGTATACCATCCTCTCAACTGCTTTATATAGATGAAGTCTAGATGGAACACTACTACAATGTCTCACTTCTACGTAATCTCAGAAAGCTTTGTACGAGGTACATGAAGGAATTTGTGGAACCCATGGAGGTGGCAACAGCTTAACTAAGAAGATCATCCACATGGGATACTATTGGCCCACAATAGAGATAAATGCACACAAACATGTTCAAAGGTGTAGACAGTGTCAGATTCATGGAGGCCTCATCCATGCACCAGCCCAGGAACTAAATCCTATCACATCACCATTGCCTTTTTCCACGTGGGGATTTGACCTAGTGGGCAAAATTACACCTTCTTTAGCAAATGGACACAAATACATCATAGTAGCAACCAAGTACTTCACCAAGTGGGTGGAGACAATTCCCCTCACTTACATCACTGGAAAGCAAATAACAATGTTCATACTTAACCACATTATCTGTCGATATGGGATCCCTCAAACTATCCTGATAGATCATGGTACACCTTTCCAGAACAAAGATGTTGAAGAGCTATGCAAACAATTCGATATCAAACAAGGGTTTTCTTCCTTTTATTATCCTCAAGGGAACAACCAAGCCGAAGCTACAAATAAAACAATCTTGAAAATCTTGAAGAAAACAGTGAGAAAATCAGGGCGAGACTGGCATTTACAGCTTAGTCTCATACTATGGGCATACAGAACTAGTGTGAGAACACCTACAGGAGCCACTCATTTCTCCCTAGTCTATGGATCAGAGGCGGTACTACCCCTCAAAGTAGAAATCCCATCCCTAAGGATATCATTGAAGAACCTGATTACAGATGAGGACTATAGAGTAGCAAGGCTTAGTGAACTAGAGTTACTAGATGAAAGAAGATAGCATGCCTTCAACCACTTACAAGGCTATCAAAATTGCCTTAGAAGGAACTATCATAAGAAGGTGAAGCCATGAACATTTGAGGTAGGAGACCTTGTCCTCATGGAAAATCAAAAGAATCAAGCAGAGCGAGTCAAACCCGAAAAGTTCAACCCTAACTGGCTAGGACCATTTGTCATTGTCATCTCTACTCAGAGTGGGGCATTCATACTAGTGACACCAGAAGGAGATCAGCTCCCAAGATACATCAACAACATGCACCTCAAGAGGTTTTACCCTTGAAGACTCTATGGTTAAGGCACCTATCTACATATCTAGAAAATACAAAAAAAATCAGAAAATACAAAATGTTACCTTGGTGAAAACCTGGCAATCAGGCACCTTGATGACGACAAAAACCAAAAAAAAAAAGCAAAAAGCAAAAAAGTAAAGAGAAACAAAATCGCTCTCTCAGTGAAAACCTGGCAAATTGGTGCTATTAAGTAGGTAACTTGGTGAAAACCTGGTAATCAGGCGCCAAGTGTTCAAAACCATCTTCACCATCAATGAACTCCAAGATCAAAAGCTTGAGCACACTTCAAATGCAAGACTGACTATCCAGAGTTGTATCCAGAAGCACATTCCCCTCTGAGCACCAAACACTTATCCATGGTCAATACTGGTCCACCAGACTAGGGGCGATTCTAAATATCTGGAAAAAATCCTAAAAATTGGAAAACACATCAAAAATTCTAAAAAAGATCAAAATGTTATGAGAAAATCAATCTTCATCAAAAAAACATTCAAAAAATTGCAAAATCCCTAGCAATAAAACCAACTCGATTATCAAGAGAGAAAAGGGTGATCACGCCCAGTCAATCAATGTCATAATCATGAGCTTTGTGAATCATCATTAGGCTCATCTAACACAGCTTTATCAATCTATCAAATCAATCAGCAAGCAACTGGTGACCAAGCCAATCTATCAACTGTCACAATCATGAGCTTTGTGAACCAACATGGGGCCCATTTGACATAGCTTGATCAACTGCCAACACGATCACAATCAATCAATCATATCATATCAATCATCTTACACAGTGATGGATATGCTGAAACCAGACAGGTCAGTCTTATATGAGTAGTCTATTACTAAAACCAAACACACTCAAGAAATCAAGCCTATCCAAAGAGTCGAGCCAATCAAGAGAATCTAACTGCATCAAGGAACCATCCAAAAACTGTTGACTAGCTCAGTCAAGTCGGTCAGATGTCAGTCTATATTTTGTGGTTATGTTCTTACGCTACTCCAGGATCCACCATGTGAGGAGAGTAGCTATGATATCATGACTAATTTTCTTTGATTGTTGTCTTTTGAAATGTTTGCTTCAATTTTAGGGCCATGATGATATAGGATAAATGTAGTAAGCACTGTCACTTATTTGGCAGCCACGTAGTTCCTTGATCTGAGCTTAACCCTGGGAAAGAATTGGACATTCCTTCTCTTTTATTTTGCTTTTTTGGTTTTATAGAATCAAGAGCTCGCAGCGCTATTTAGATGGACTCTGAGTGTTTTGGAGTTCTATCTTGATTTCTATGGTCTTTCCCTTTTTATGTTGCAAACAAGAGCTCACGATGCTATCTAGATGGACTCTAAGGGCATAGGAATTCTATCTTGTTTGCTTGGCTTTCCCTTTCAGAAATCAAGAGCTCACAGTGTTATCCAGATGGACTCTGGGTGCATAGGATTTTTATCTTGGTTTCTTTGTTTTAGATTAATTCAGAGGACAAGCGGTATCCAGATGGTCAATATCTGGGTGCTTTTGGCTCTCTTTCTTTTCAAACAGGGAACATAGTTGAACCTAGATGGTCAATATTTGGGTGCTCTAGGTTCTCTTTCTATTTAATCTCTCTACTCCTTCCGCTATCAAGAGGTCGTGGCGGTATCCAAGTGGTATGTGATCTGGATCATTTGACGCTCTTCAGAATTTTAGAAAAATAAAAAAAAAGATGCAATGATGACAAATATTGGAAATAGGGGCAGTGACTTGGGACACTCATCCTTTCTATCAAATCATATCTATCAAAAAAAGAAAAAATTTCCTTTCTATCATTCCTTATCTATCAATCAATCCTAGAGATCACATTCCAAACTAACTTCCTTCTAACTAACACATG
>MU228374.1:2635901-2659513 GCA_018584345.1 Thuja plicata | reverse complement strand
ATATATATATATGAGTTTCTATGCGATGACCTGTTGCAATTATGATGATGCTCATGATTTCTATATGTTATGGCTTTTATGATAGTGATGATGTATGCACTGATTATATACTTTCTATTATGTAATGATGATGTATATATGCACTCCTATCTTTTTGTATTTTTCTCATGCAATATTAAGAATTTATGCAAGACCTATAATGAATGATATGTATGAGTACACGATCTTTGGACCAATTGAATTAGTTAGAAGAATGAATTAGTTAGATGAATGAACGAATTGAAATCAAGATAGGTGATGATTTTGAGTCATTTTAGAAAATTTTCAATAATATCATCATTGTGCCTTATTTGAAATGAAATATATGTGAAATCATCTTGATATTGACCATCTGGACACCACTATGATCTCTATTTTAACAAGGAGATAGAAGACGAGGAATTTTTCACTCCATCCTAGGGTTCATATGTTTGGAGTCAAGGTATGTGTGACGTATCACAACCAAATTATCTATTACAATATGCTTTGCAATTAGATACCACGTGTGGATGTGAAGAATCTTATCACAGACACCCCAAACATTACTACCCCATAACTTCATCGAAACAATCCACAAACAAAAAACAAAGAACACAAGATTATGAACCATCCTGAGCACTCTCACCACTCAGTGGTATCCTTGAGGAACATAGGAACATAATCAAGAAAGATAAATTCATAATAGACTAACATGACAGACCTTATCAACAACCTTACTAATCATCATTTGGATTTATTTTGATGTTTGATATGGATGTGTCTAGTTTTATAAATGGACGACTTGTATAAGACCGATCTGTCTAGTTTTGAGTGTATTTGTCACTATACAAGGCATTGATTGATGACATATTGGATTGTTGATAGAGATAAGCCTTATGAGTCTATTGTCAATTTATGAAGATCATTAATTTGATATGAGTTTTGATGTTTGTTGTGACTTTCTTCTTGTTGTGATGGAGATGATTTTATTGCAAGCATTTTTGACATATTTTTATTTATTTTTGATGAATTTCTTCATGACATTTTATGATTTTTTTTTGGTCAATCATAGAGTTCATATGCTTGGATTCAAGGTATGTCTGGCGTAGCACATCCATATGGATGTGAAGGCTCTTATCACAAACACCCAAAAAAGGGTTACCCTTAGATGATTTAAGATGTTTTACAATTTGTAGGATTATTTCAGGTCTTTTTTTTATGTTTTTGGTCATTTCTTCAGGACGTTATCTAAATTTTTATGAACTTTTTTTCCAGGACTTTATGCAATTTTTAGGACCTGTATGAAAATTTTAGGAGTTTTTTAAGGACCGTTATGCAAATTTTAAGGGTTTTTTCATGAACTTTTTCAATTTTAGGGAGTTTTTCAGGATTTTAAGATTGTCCCCAGTCCTTTGAACAGTAAAGGTATAAGATAGACATGAATTATCATGGGGATTGCACTTCTTGGATTTTGAATGGCATGCTCGGTGATACACGTTAGTTAGTACATGCTCATCGTTCAAGTTCATTGATGGCAAAGAGAGACCTTAACACTTGGCACATGTTTGCCAGGTTTTCACTAGAGGGTGATTTTGTTTCTCTTTAATTTTTTGTTATTGTTTCCAAGGCATCTGTTTGCTAGGTTTTTTCCAAGGTACTTTTTTAAAATTTCTCATTTTTTGTATTTTTCTAATTTTTTTGAATTTTCTAATCTTTTGACATTGTACATTGAAACTTGAGGTGTTAGATATAGAATCTCTTTAAGTTCATTTGTTGATGGAGCCAGGGAGATGATCTCCTTCCCAAGTTACCAATTGATATGCTCCATTTTCAAAGTATTTGACGATGACATAAGGCCCTAACCAGTTTGGTTTGAGCTTCCCTGATCTTTCTCTTTATGCTTGATTCCTTTGATTTTCCATAAGAACCAAGTCTCCTACATAAAATTTTATTATTCTATCTCTCTTTTTATATCTCCTTTTGAGACAATTTTGATAGCCTTGTAGATGATTCACTATTTTTTGGCACTTTTTGTCTAATAGTTTGATCTCGCGTAACGGAGCCACTTTATAGTCTTCATCTGTGACAAAGTTTTTCAAAGATACTCCGAGGGATGATAATTCAACCTCGATGGGTGTAATTGATTCTAATACATATACTAGGGAATAAGGAGTTTCCCCCATTGAAGTGTGTACACTTTTTCTATATGCTCACAGTGTAAGACTCAACTAAAAGTGCCAGTCTCGACCAGTGTCATTGACAACCTTTTTTAGTATTTTGAGGATGGTCTTGTTTGTTGCCTTGGCTTGGTTATTTCCTTGGGGGTATTAGAGGGATGACATTTTTTTCTTGATCCCAAACTTCTGACAGAGGTCCTCAGTGTCCTTGTTCTAGAAAGACGATCCATTTTCAGTGAGTATGGTTTTAGGAATACAATACTGACAAGTAATATAGTTCAAAATAAACATACAAATTTGTTTACCAGTAATGTAGGTCAAAAGAATGGCCTCCACCAATTTAGTAAAGTAATCAGTGGTCGTTATTATATACTTGTGATGATTGGAAAAGGTAGGTGTAATCTTACCCACTAGGTTAAATCCCCATTGTGAGAACGGTCATGATGAAGTGAGAGGTTGGAGATCCTGAGCTAGTGCGTGTATAAGGTCTCCATGTGTTTGATATTATCTGCATCTTTGGATATATTTTTAGCATTTGTTTCTATGGTTGTTCAATAGTATCATGTCTTTAGAATCTTCTTTTATAAGTTATTACAGCCCAAGTGCACCCTACAAACACCTTCATGAAACTCATGCAAGGCCATCTAGAATTATGTGGAATTGAGACACCTCAAGAGTGTACCATCAAGACCTTTCCTATATAGAGTATCAACAAGAATGATGTACCTAGTGGCTTTTATAATTAGGGATATCTTCTAGTTTTAGGACAAGTTAGGTCGAAGGTTTTTATCTTTGAGATATGTGTAGAAATCTTTGTACAATGGTGACTCAAGACCAACAAGGACACAAATTGACTTCGACATTGGTATTTTGTGTGCTAGAATAATCAATTGTTCAACCAGGAACTCAAATCTTGTTTCATTACGTAGCATATCTATGAGTGATGCTATAGTTGACATCACAACTGCAACTTTATTTTGAACCCTTGAAACTTATTAAAAAATGATGTATTGGAATGAAGCCTGTAGTTGATCCATCAACTTTCTATATGGGATAAGTTTTTCATCTTTATTCATATAGTCATTATTTACTTGGATAATGACCATTTGGTAGTCACCATACACTCTTATGTTTTTTATTCTACTTTGGATGGCCAACTTCAACCCGGTGACCAGGGCTTCATACTCTGCTATGTTGTTGGTGCATGGAAAGTTGACTCTATAGGACTTGGGAATTGCATCACCTTGTGGGGTAGTAAAGAAAATTATTGCACCCACACTATGATTGGTATAAGATCCATCAAAATATAGTTTTCATACTTCTATTGTTGATGCCTCTATGGAAAATATTGATTCATCTAGGAACTTAGATACAATTGGTTGATGATCAGATAGAGGTACCTCTGCTAGTTTATCTGCAATGACAATGTAAAATTCACTTAGGATCATGACCCACTTGGGGAGTCTCCTAGTAAGTGTTGCATTGCTTAACAAATATTTCAATGGATCTATGTGAGCTATGAACTTTGTCTTATGACTCACCATATAATGTCTCAACTTTTGGGAAGCAAAAACAACTGTGAGGCATGTTTTCTCTTTTGGTAAATATTTTTTCTCATATCCAACTAGTATCCTATTGATGTAATAAATTACCCTTTCCATCCCTTGATCATCGTATTGTACTAAGGGGGTTCCTAATGTTGACTTGATTACTAAAATATATAGCATAAGTGGATTTCCTAGAATGGGTGGTACCATGATTGGAGAGCTTAGTAGATAATCTCCAAAAACTTTGAAGGCTTATTGACATTGTTTTGTCCATATAAAAGTAACTCCTCTGTGTAACAAATGTTAAAAAATGGATGACATTTATCGACTAGTTGTACTATGAATCTTATGATTTATTGTAGCCTTCCTTGAAGACCCAACACTTGATGATGTGTTTCTCTAAGCTTAGATTTGGCTAGCAGATCATCAACATAATCTTTCATTATTTAGTGGATCATGTCATAGAAGATAGTCATCACTGCTCTCTCATATGTAGCACCCACATTTTTCAAGCCAAAAGGCATTACGTTCCAGCAATAGGTACCCCATGCACAGGTGAATGTTGTCTTATGTTGATCTCGTGGGGATATTTTGATATGATTATAATGTGAAAACCCATACATTAATGAAAACATTTGATGTCCTATCTTTAATTCTACTATCATGTTGATGTTTGGTAGCTGGAAGTCATCTTTAGGAAATGCCTTGTTTAAATCTTTAAATTCTTCACATATATGGATATCTCTTGAAGGTTTTGTTATTTGCACTAGATTAGACATTCACTCTGCATAATCGATGGATCTGATGAATCCTGCATCTAAGAGTTTATTTAATTCTATTTTTACCAAACAAGGCAATATGAAGATGCATTTTACTGAGTTTATATTTAATCAACTTTTCACCAAGTAGTAATGGAAAATGAGGAAGCACTAACTCTGGATCCAATCCTGACATGTATGCATATGACCAAGCGAAGTTTATTTGTCTTTCTTTGAAGAACCTTATTAATTCCTCTCTTTCTTGAGGTAAGAGAGATTTTGCTAGATTAATTTTCTTAGGATGTTTCTCATCCCCTAATTTGGCTTCTTGTGTTTCCTTTGCCAATAGAGCTAATTTTTCATCATCAAGAGACCTTTCGGTTTTCACTTAGTGACATTTTTTTTTACTGGAAAAGGAACCGCCTCCCCAAAGTATGCTAATATTTCTAGATCCATGTAGTATCCTGATTTTTTATCCTTGAATGATATACCTTGTTGAATCCCTAAGAACTTAGTAATAGCTTCATCATTCTCAAATAAGTCTATGTTAGGATGTCCTTTTTGGTCCTAGCCGATCAGTTTAGGGTGTACTAGACATAGGTCAACAAAAGGGTGAAACTCTTTATAGGAAAAGGGGACTTAAGCGATAGTTCCAAAAAATAGGGAATGGGAAGTAGATTGACCATTCATGGAATTGGCATCGACTTTCTTGTTTACACATGGTTAATTTTCTAGGCTGAGTTAGTTGAACATTTCAGCTATGGACATGGTGCTAGATGTGTGGGGGTTATCCTACTCATACTCACCAGAATTGGTCTCAAAGTTACACTCATAAGGTATCTCTTCTTTTACTTAATTTGAGGATTCCTACTAAAGGTTTAGTTGGGTATCCATGGTTTCCATTTCTTGTGGCAACAACTGTTGAATTATGTTATTGTTTTGGGTATGTCAGTGATCTTTCTCCCTATTTGGTTCAAAACCTCTTGTTATTTTGTAGAAATTTCATGAATGAAAATAGTAGACCGCATTTTACCATACCTGATTCCTCTTTTATTTATTTGTGTAGGTGGTAAATAATGTTCTACCACTCCTTGTTGTTGTGCTCCTAGACTTGTGGTACCTATATACCCAAACTGTTGCAGCATTGAGAACCCGTGTCCATATTGAGCTAGGGGTAATCAGACTGGTGGTGCTTCTTATGGGTCTCTATATAACCAAGTATTGATATCTTGATCAAAAGGGTTCTCTTCACTTGCCTCTCCCCACCCGATGAACATTGTAGAGGTGTACATTTGAAACTATTATCTTTTTTGTATCTACTGGAATAGATTAACCATATGATCTAGGAGATAGAAGTAGGTCAATAATAGTGAAAGCCTTTCATAGCAGTATTGACCACATCCTCTATCTTGGACTGATATTTTGATCCCCATCCTTGGTATTTTTTAGGGACTGAAGCAGAAGTAGAAGGTACACTTGCTTCCTAATTTACTAGCACTTGGTTTTTTATAGTACCCCTCGAGTTATTGCAAAGTTGAAATGGATCAGAGTCTCCTTCTATAACTATTTCCATGCCTTGATGTGGAAATTGTATGCATTGATGATATATAGAAGGTATAGCCTACATTTCATGTATCTAAGGATGTCCTAGTAGCATGTTGTATCCTATTTCTAGGTCTAGAATTTAAAATGATGTGTTATTTACTATTGGTCCTAACATTATGGCCAAGATAAGGACTCCTTTTGAATATCATTCTTCATCATTGTAGGTTTTCATGTTTATCCTTCTAGTGACATCAACACTTGGATTTGAATAGGCCAAGGCGTTTGCAAATTTCAAAGTACATATGTTTTGTCTAGCTCCAACATCTACGAGGACTCATCATATTATATGTTTATGCACTTTCAATAGCATACAAAAAGGGTCATTATACAAAGGTTTATGTCAAAGCACATCATGGTTTGTGAATGTGGAATGCTTATTGGAAGAAATGAAATTGACCATTGTCTGGAAGATTTCAAGATTTATGTCCCTTCGGACAACAACATTTTGAAGTGCTCAATCTAAAGCTTGCTTATGTTGTGGGGATATGCACAAGAGTTCAAAGATGGATATTTGAGCAAGTATACATTTGAGGTGATCCAACATATTGTACTATGGGTTAGGGGGTACAAAATAATTTGATGGTGCAGCAAAAGTAGAAGGTTCCCCTTGTAGGATAACCCTAGAGCGATAGGTAGTTACTGCATAGTCGGAATCACTATCCCTGATAGTGATAGTTGCAATTTGATTATCAATAGGGTTGATGAAATTTATCGCGTTATCAAATGAAGAATATGTATATTTGGCATGATTATTTTAATGGTTCCCAGACATGGGAGCCTTCCCTTTACTGTGCATTTGCAAAGGATCCTTGAAAATGGTATGATCCATTTTATCTCTTGTTTTAGTATTCTCAATATCAATTAGGCCTTGTTCAATGAGATCTTCAATTATGTTCTGAAGCCTATAATATTTTGATGTCTTATGACCCTTAACTCGATGATATTCATAGAAATCATTATCATTCCACCACTTGGGTTTTACAACACCATGTTAAAATTCATGTATTTTAGGTAAAGCGATGATGTTTGTTTGGATCAAATTTTTAAGTGTTGGCTCAATAGGCTCCCCCAATGATGTATAATCACTTTTTGGGAATGATGGTCTTGGAGGTAGTTGTGGGTTGGTTTGAGATTTAGATAAAGTGATAGTTTGGGTATTTTTCATAGGTTTTTGTACTACCATAATTTGGCTTTGCATTGGTGCCCCTTTCAAAGAGAGTTTGGGTTGGGTATAGTTGATAGTTTTTACATCAGTAGCACTGTCATTGGTAATTTTTTTGTTCTTATTCCACCACTTTTCTCTGTCTATAGGAGATTTAGTAGTGTTATTTTGGTTGGGGTTAGAAAGAACCCCTTTTTTATCAAGTTTTTCTTACATTGTATTCCTCTTACGATTATCTATTCGAAGGTTGGAGCAAGTTGTAACTCAACAGTGAAGGCCATGTATGTGATAAGGTTATCCAAAAACATGACAATGAGGTCCTATTCAAGAACATCATATGAGATTCAATTATTTTTTATTCTACACCTTTGTAGGAAGTTGGAGAAGGACTCACCTTCCTTTTTTTAAGTATCACAGAGGCCTTTGATACTAACTTTGCATTCTATGTTGTCGTAAAAGTGAGCGATAATTACTTTAGCTAATTCTCCCTACAATTGAATGCCATGGGGTAAGTGTGAAAACCAATTCATTTCTGGTCTTACTAGAGTCTGAGGGAACAATTACATGAGGTATGTTTCATCACGAGAAACCTCTATGCAACTTGTGAAGAATTCCCTGATGTGTTCAACGTGGTTGGTTTTGCCTCGATACTTATCGAATTTAGGTATTGCAAAGTGTGCAGGGAACATAGTCATGTAGATTGAATGATCAAAATGGTATGGGTACAAGTCCTTTGTGGTGTAGGACTTTTTTTAACCCTATTTTTGGAGATCTTGCAATTGAGTCTACATGTTTTTCATTTTTTGCACAAGGATATCAGTTTGTGATTATGGTAGGTTTCCAACATTCAGTCAATGTCTGGTAGCAGATACATTTGTTTGCCCTGGATACTGGAGTTGTGGTGTAGGGACATAAGATTTGTTAAAGTGTCAACTTTTATTTTGAGTCGGTAGTGTTTGTTGGAAACGTGACAATTTTTAGTTTTGAGATGACTGATATTGGGGTTATTGTTAAAACTAAGATCTAACTCGCGATGGGGGTTGACTATATGTAGGGCTGACAGAGATAGATCCTATTTTTATTTGTGTTGGTCATGATCCAAATCCAACTGTGAATGATTGTGTTGCTTTGGTGCTAACAAATGGGTTGTAGTGAGTCTATTGTGCCAATGATTAGATTTGGGTATTTGAAGTGACAACACTTGAAGACATTGTTTGGGAAGAGAAAGCTATGGTAGAAGAACCAATTTGATAATTTGTTGTGTTTTGACTGGTTGGAATTCCTTGGGATAAACCTCATGCAGAAGAGGAACCAACTTATGCATATGTTTAAGTAGAAGATGAAGCTACTTGTGAGATATCAGGAGTGAATGTGTTCAAGGATATTGTAGCTTGTGTTGAGTCAGGGCTTGCTAATGGGTTCTCAGGCCATATAGTGGACACATCAAATCTAGGAGGAATTTTCACTCCTTTGTCCAACAATATAGCTAGGTACTTTTGGGGATTTTATTCTACTTCTACATCTACCATTGAGGAAGAGCACTCATCTTGTTTTATGTCCCCTAGCTCTTCCTCGGTTATGTTTTGAAACATGGGTTATCAATATGGAAATTGTTTTGTTTTTGAAAAGTTTTCAAAATACAAGAAAGGATTTGTGTGATCATAAGGATTAGGTTATTGTTCTTCTTCCCTTTGAGGGAACAGGTTAAGAAATTAATCATCTAGGTGGTTCCTAGTTTGTGATTTGGTGATGGGTCTACGACCAAAGGTATACATTGGAAGAGACATCTTGATACTAGTTTGAATGATAGGATATGATTAATGTAAACACAAGGGAGAACCTTTTCTAACAATTCCTAGTTCCTATTTAGAAATGTTAACTTTAGGGTATAACTTGACTCTTCTTGGTCTCAAAGTGAATCTAGTATGATATGATTTGACTCGTGCTTTAGATGAAGCATAGAGTCATATTATATCATTTGGTGAAACTGAGATGTAGAGATCAAGAAGATGTAATCACCTAAAATGTCTTAGTCAAATCAATTTCTCTAAATGCTAATCAAAAGATAAAATCCTAATCATGATCAAATCAAGCTAATCCTAAACATAATTATGTAGTTAAGTTAGATCAATTTAATTACATAATTCATCAATTCATCAATCACCAATGATCATTCATCAAGGATCATTCATTACTTAATTTGCCTAAATGATTTAATCAAATTCACATAAAAAATCCCACAGCTAAGGAAATTAATCTAAAATCCAAAAAAAATCTAAAATCTCTAAAAATCCCCAAAAAAAATCTAAATCTCTAAAATCCAAAAAATAAATATTAAAATCTCTAAAATCCAAAAAAAATCTTAAAGTCTCTAATAATCCAAACACATCTTTAAATTTTTAAAAATCCAAACCAATTGTAATATCTAAAATCGTAAAATTTTAGGTTTATTCATATATCTATCAACTGCATAGATTTTGTATCTTCATTTATCCTCATCGCATATACATATCTTGTATATCCTTTGCATCCTTGTATGTCTTAGTTGATTTTGTATCCTATCCTCATAGCTTGGATTCAGTCCACATCTCGTCCTTAGGACAATCGTATTTAGCTGGGGGCAAGTTCCTAGTCATCCTGGGGAGTTTGTTCCTAGTCATCAATTCAACCATCTTCCTGAGTTGGGTCAACCACATTACTTATCAAATATCAAGTGTTATGCCAATAAACAAGGATTTTTCCTCAACATCACCCAACAGACAATGGTTTTTTTCAACACCCCACACACTCAAACAATGGTGTTTCTCAACACTCATCAAACAAACAATGATAAAAAACAAAGCAATCAAACACAATCATCCAACAATATTTCTCAACACTACCTATCATGGATAAAACAGTTATTGGTTTTGGCTGTAATGTCTTCTGAGTGCCTTGAAGATGTCTCTGGACTAGAAACGCAAGGAAGAGGGCATGAAATTTTCTTTGTATGTTGTCTATTACTATCAATTTTTGTTTATCATGTCTTTTGAGTGACTCGTGGATATCTTCATACTAGAGGAACAAGGACAGGGGCATGATATTTTCTTTGATTGTTGCCTATTGGAATTGTGCCAATGATCTTTGAACGTCAAATATTTGTGGGTGTTTGTGCATAAGTGCCTTCATATATGCTTAGGTTATGATGTGCAAAATTGCCACATAATGCTTAGATTATGATGTGCCACACATACCTCTACTCCAAATATTTGTACACCATGGTGAGGTTGGAAGTCTTTCCTTATCTGTTTTCATGGAGAAATTTCTTAGTATTGTGCAAAATTGGTAAAATCTACCCAAGGATATAAATTATGGGTCATTGCGGGTATAGAGAAGCTTGTCCAAGGATATGAACGTATTGGTCATTGCAAACAACATCATCATTACACAAGAACATAAAGAACTCTTATTTATTTTCTTGCTTGCAACTAACACCTAACAACTAACAACTCTATGATGAGAAAAAACTTAACAAAAGAAGATCAAAATAATAACACGCATGGAAGATTACATCTCATGGGGCATTCATTTCATTCTTGCATTCATCTGATGAAAATCACCTCAAGGAAGGAAATCTATCTTCAACATGGCTGAGTATCACATCTAAGATCCTTGAATCTATCACCATTGTTGATTATTATTTTTGTAACATCATTATCGAGAGCTCAATCGAAATGGATTCTAAATCATCAACATCAATCCAATTTTATAAATCAATTCAATAATTTCTCATATTATCATCCAACATCATTCAGTTTTCTTCTATCACATTTCGATCTCGCTCCTGAGGGGGTACCATAATCAACATATCCTTGGATCTAGATCAACAAATAGCTTTGTTATCAAATCTTATGTATCATATATCCTTGCATATGGCTCATCAAGCATCTTTGTTATCAAATCTGATGTATCAAATTTTGTCATCAAATCGAATATAGCAACAATGATCGATCAAATTAGAGATCTTGTCTAATCAAATCAAATCACATCATTAGAGGCATATCAGCTTCATCAAGATCTATATCAAGTTGATAGTCTCTAATTAAAATATTTGTGAGCATGTGACTTTAGATCCATATCAAGTCATTTGTCTCATCAAATTTTTAACATCTTCAGTATCATTCAAGCAAGTAATCAGTTTCATCAATATCATATAAAACTGGTTGTGCTAGCTTTTATCAATGATCTCTTATCCAACATCACATCAAACATAGATTCATATCGAACAACATATATCAATGATTGATCATTGAATTAGTTCCACAATTAGGGGTAACATCGGATATTATTTGAATCAACGCGTTTCTCTCACATTGATTCAAAGAGGGGCAAATGAAATCATCTAAAAATGGTTTAGCCAAATCAATTACCCTAAATTCTCATCAAACGATCAAATCTTAATCATGATCGAATTAAACTAATCCTAAACATAATTGTGTAATTAATTTAAGTCAATTTAATTACATAATTCATCAACTCATTAATCACCAATGATCATTCATTAATTAATTCTCCTAATTTGTTTAATCAAATTCACACTAAAAAACCCATGGCTAAGGAAATTAATTAAATTGATTCAATTAATTGTCCTATTATCCACCCAACTCACAAAAGGACAAGCAACATAAATAAAACCAATGAGCTGGAATCACATGGATCACTCAAGGTCTTAATCTCAACCACTCACTGTGGGTCAATCTCAACCATTGAATGCAACTTCAAATCTTTTCCTCCAAGAGGAAATCTATAAAAGCAACCTTCATGAAGACATTTCATAAGCTAGATCATTTTCACACCTATGTTATGCTAATTTGAGTTTATCAATTGCATCCATCTAGTTTCATCACTAATCCTTATCAAATCTATCAAATTTGCATTCATGTAGATGCATTTTAATTGAATCTTCCATTTCATGGTTGTCTATTCACTGATCTACTATGCATAAATCAGAGAGCACTAACAATTAGATCATAATCTTCATGACTAGGAAGAAATAAGTCAATTTCAATTGTTTTTTGATGTTATTTGATTGATTCTTATGAGTAACCAATTGAGCTAATGATTTATTGAGTGTTATGTTTGAGACTTACAGGTTCCACAATTAACACATACAGAAGGATCTAATCCAACCTTCAAATTAACAATCCTAAATAATAATTTAGACTTAAAAAGAGATATTTCTTAAGTGTTTAAAATTTGACGATAGTCCTATTGTAATTTTGGGTATAATTTGAGTAGCATATTTGAACAACAAAGGTTTTGAAGGTTACGGGCTGAGAGAATAGATCAGATGAGATAGAGGATTCTGGTAAATTATGAGATAGAGGATTCTGGTAAATTAGACAAATTTGAAGAACAAAATTATCAGACAATTCCAACAATGCATTGGCAATTGCGACAGAGTTCACAGGTAATTGTGGTAGAATAATAGGTTGATTATGACAATTCACAGGCAGTTGTGGTAGATAGAGAAATCAAATGTAACAGTATGATAGGTAGATTGCGATAGAGTACAAACAATCGCGAAAAATAAAGGTATCAGTTGAGAGCAACTACCAGTTCAAATACAACAATAAATTTGCAATTGCGCCAATGCGCAAGCAATTGTGGTAGTCTGGGGTAGTTTACAGATGTGACGTATTTCACAGATTTGTTTGGTAATTTGCATATTACAAAAACTAGATTTGAATAGTTTGTAGGTTTTAGAAGAATGGTTTCGAGTTTGGGAATTTTTTTTAGCTTTTAGTTTTACCAATAGGTTGTTGACTCCCTAAGACACTAGCATTTTTTGACAAGTTTGTGTTTATAAAATGTTGTTTTCAAGAGAACACACAACAAAAATAACAAACACAACATTTTGTATGCTAAAATATTTAGATAACATTCACAATCCTATGGATGGCAAGGACAATATCATTGAATCCCCACTTGGATAAAATCTAGCCACACTTATTCAACATGGATAACTTAGAAGTATGGAGGCACAAGCTTCTCCTTACAATGCACTCACTTCATAGACACACCAAACTTTAGATTCCAAGGGGCATCATTTCCCAATGAATTTTTATCTCTATGATGAACTACAAGTATGTGGGGCATCTTAGTTGGTCTCTGACCTTCCATATCAACAAGTAGAGGGTTTTTTGGATGCTAAAACAATTGGTTCACAATGGGGGCATCTTCGGGGTTTTGCGTGCCACCAAGCGACACAGTCCCAATCCTCTCCTTGTAAAGTAAACAATTTTAATATACCCCACACGAATGTGGGTGCTAGGGAAACTATGGGGTGTACCGAAATACTAGCATTAATTTATATAGCAGACTAAAGGAGTTCTGCTTGACCCATTACTTGGGGTGAGTACCTCTTTTCCCACCAAATACTGAGTCAATATAAAAAAGAAACTTGAGTGTTGCTAACACTTTTCTCTTGTACCTAGGACTACGAGAGTTAAGGAGAGGATAGTGTGTGTTAGCGGTAGGTCCACTCTACACATGCACAAGCGTGCCAGATACACAAGACATAAATTCATTCATTAAGCACCAAATGAGGTGTATATGGCAAGCACTTATTCATTTTAAAGCCAAAAAGTGAAGTGTACCTAAGTTAACAAGTATGTAGAGAAAGCAATAAGAAACTAAAAGCAAGGATTATTTTTTAGCCCTCCCCAAACTTGCATGTAAACTGTCAGAAAAAATCTTTCAGAGTATGGGGGTATTTGACAAGCATTGCTTTCTCCCAATAAAGCCACCAACTAAAGAGCAATTATTAGTAGTCAAGAAAACCTCTAATCTATAAACCAAGTCGACAAAGAGTATGGAAATTCAAAACAAGATTGTATTTATTTTGAAAACCCTGTAGAGTGGCGTTATACGTGTTGATAGACTCTCTTTCTTCTTCTCTTCTAATCAATTCAACATCCCCTTTTTGTAATAGATTGTGGGAAAACCTTCTTTTTAGTTGTTTTTAGATCGAAAACCTGGGGTTCACGTGACAACCTTCTTTGCTTTTGTCATCAAACTTTCATGCACAGTTAGAAGAGAAAACAAAAAATACGACAAGATGATTGCATGTTAATTTTTGCTCAAAAACCAGGTACAAAAAATTATCAGGCAATTATGGCAGACTTTATGCAATACTGGCACAACACACATGCGATTGTGATAGAATCCTCATTCGATTGTGACACTATTTTTGCAAATGTGACAAACAAAGATGTCGATTACGATAGTATGCTTTATCAAATGCAGCAAACTACAAGTAGTTACGTCAAAATGCATAGTTGAATGTGAAAATAAAAGCATACAAATGTAGTATTAAACTAACAATCGCAAAATTTGATTAGCAATTGCGAAATACTTTAAAAAAATAAAAATTTAAGAAATCTCGGTCATACGGCCGAGACCACAAGTAAACTTTAGGTTGCCTTCAAGCACTTTTTAGGTTGTAGGTTCACGTCAGGTTCACAAAATGTATGTAGGGATTTTTACAAGCTCAGGAAACATGTTAGTAGCACCAAATCAACAAGAAAATAACATACTAATAACCGTTAGCCCAACAAAACAAAGAAATCTAAGCATATTGAAGAACTAAAATGAATAACTGAAATCAATAAATGAAATCAATAAACAAACTCCAGTTCTACACTACACTTCTCTACTTCTATGGCAACTCTACACTCCGTTGGAATCCGAAATTGATGTCGTCTCAGTATTGAATTCCTCATCAATTTGACTCAGAGATTCGAGAAATAAGCTAAAATGTTTGATTACTTGATTGCTAAGAAATGAAACCTGCATAAGATAATTGATATTCAAAAATTGGGATCCTTCAAATGAGAATTATAGGAGTTTATATATATTTTCAGGATTGGATGAACGGTTGAGATTGAATTGAGAGAATCCGAATTGACGGTTGAGTTAATTAAAGACTCATTGATGAGATTTATTTCCAATTTAAACTAAAAAATAATGAGTTGATTTAGGAAAAAAGAAGAGAAGATGACAATGAGAGGATTTTTCTCATTTTGAGAATATGAGTTTCTAAAATGTAATTTTGATAAAAAATTTTTTTTTTTTTTTTTAGAGATGTTTTTTGCATTTTTAGAATTTTGAGAACTCATACTTTTGATTTTTTTTCGATTGATGAGGGATTTTTTAGAATTTTTAGACTTTTGTTTACCTCATAAACTTGATTTTTTGGATTTTTGAGAGATTTTAGAATTAAATTGAATTCAAAATACATTTTTTGAGAATGATGAAATTAAATCAAAATTAGAATGAAATTAGTTAGAAATTAAGTGAAATTGAAATTTGAATAAAATTAATTTAATTAGATGAATTAGTAGTTAATTTAAATAATTAAAGATAATTATTTAAATTATAGGACTTTAGAAATTGAATTTTATTAACTAATAAAGACCAATTAATTAAGGTTAATTAATTAAATAATATTGATTGTTTAATTAATATTAAGGGAATGATTAAATGGTGAAAAGATTAGGTTTTAGAAGAATAAATGTGATTAATTAAACAATTAATGAATCATTTAATTAATAGAAGAATAATTAGTGATTAATTCCAACTCGCAAGACTAGCCAATTTTGGGTGTCTACAATAAGCTCTAGGAATTCTATGGTGACATTATGAGATGCATTTTGTTTAGACAAGAAATAAGTGATGAAGTCTTGAAAGGGGTTGAGAACAATGTTTAATTGAGGTGTAAATATAGTGGCTTGTGAAGGAGGAGGATCTATAGGGACTTGGTCCATCTTTCCAAGATCTTGTCCACTATAGGTTTGTGGAGGAATCATGTTATAGTCACTTTCATGAGATGTATTTGGTTTTGAAGGTGGAAGGATTTCATCATGAAGTTGATGAAAATTTATTGCATAGGAATGTATAGTAGGGGGATTGATCTCTATGGGGAGATGCTTAATCCCATCAACATTGTTCGCATTCACTTTAGTAGGTTGATTGGTTCCCATCTAGGTATTTATCTTCACTCAAAGGTATGTTAGGGGATAAATCATGAATGAAATATATAAGATCATATTGTTTTTGAAGAGATTGATGGTTATGATAAGATGCAGGAGAGGAAGAAAGATCTAGAGGAGTAACATACATAGTCTCTTGCACAAAGGTACTTTTTGGAGGGGAAAATTTTCTACTCTCTATAGGAGGATTAAAGTTGTTTTTATAGGAAAACGATACCTTAGGAGAGGTGAAAGTAGGTTTTGTAAATGTTTCATCTATGGGAGATGGGGGTAGCAAGGTTCAAATATCCTTAAGAGAGGCAATATCTTTCTCTTTATTTAAAATATCCTTATGAGGAATAGGATCTTTAGGAGAGGGAAAAATATAATTTATTAAGGCCTCATTTATAGAAGGAATGTCAAGGAAATGCATAGAAAGTGGGGTATCATTAGGAGAAAGAGAAATGATATCATTCTCTTACAATAAGTGATCCTCATAGGAAAGGTATATTTTAGGGGAATGATCATCATTATTCTTGAAGGGCATTGTTTTAGAGGGGTATCCTCAAAAGATGCGGTGATAATCTCTTCTTGCACTAAAATTTCCTTATGGTTGGATCAATTTTGGGAGAGGGTATATTATGGGAATGAATGAAAGGAAGAATTAAGTTACCATCATATGCATGAAAGGGAATATGTTGAAGATCTTGAAGAAAACTTGAAATTGAACTAAAAAATTAAGATAAAAACTCCATTCATACAAATCAAATTGAGATAGATGAAATGTAATAAAAATGCATGAAATAAAATATTTTTGTACGTTTTATTGTTTTTTCAACATGCAATGGAAAAATGAACTAGATGTATGACATAAGAGCAATTTTTTTATATCAGTGAATGAATGTAAATTTTATAAAAAAATTCCTAAGATGAAATAATGAAAGGCATGTAAATGAGATCTAAATACTAAATTAGAAGTGAAAATTTTAGAAGTCAGGTACACCAAAATGTAGAATAAGAAAATGGATGCAAAGGATAGATCTGATTTCCTTATTGCACAATTAAAAGGAAGATGACCCAATAGGCTCGAGTAGGTCTTAATCACTAGACGAGTCAATCATCCTTCACCGATAGTGATTGATTGATGTTATATAAAGGAATGATCTGCAAGATAGAAGGATAATAAAGTGAAATTGATAACTTTTAAGCAAGGTGCAGACTGACATAAACAAATAGTAACCAGTGTATACTCAAAATAGAAACCAGAAAGATCTGATTAGTGGAATAAATATAAAGATGATTTGGTGGGTATAAAATGCCCTAGGCATTTTGTACCCAGGTACAAAACAATTTTATCTCTGTATACACCAAAACTTTGTCTAAAACTTTTTTGAATTGCCCATCAGATCATATACTACTCAGATTTACTCTGGTAGGTTTGCCGCCTGTTCCTACATACAAAAACAACAACGTATAGATTGTAAAGAAGGGTTTTCCTAAGTCAAACCCCTGTTTGGACTCAACCTTGAAATGAAACAAAGTAAATGAGAGAAAATTGTCATATAAAAGAGGCTAGATCTAAGAAATAAAATATATCATACCTTGGTAATACAAATCCTTCTTTGAATGTGATTAAATATGTTAATGCAATAACTTTGACTTAACACAAAAACCCAGAGGAAATCATGAAAGACAAAACCTTGTGTAATGAATGTTGTAGTTTGCCACAATGCTTGATTGAGAAGAAGAGAGATGACTTGAAGACTTGAATGCTTGAATCTGTGTAGATCTTCTTCCTTGATAATAAACTCCTTTTTCTTGGTCTTTAATGAGGGAAAGAAGATTGATCCGTGGAGAAGATTTTCCTTGAAGACACCTTGAATGCTTGGATGCCAAAGAGATCTTGAAAACTTGATTGCCTTCTTGATTATTTGATTGTGATTGATGGTGAATTACCAAAAATAGGAGAGAAAGGCCATATACATACCTCTCACAATATTTTGGGATTCAAAATTGACCTAGGCAGACCATAACTCTGGAAATCCCACCAAATTACCAATACAGGGCCTGATTCAAATTTCAAACAAAAACCTGAGGTATACAAGGCCTAGGGCATTCTATGCTTATTTATAGAAAGCCAATACCATTGTATACCCACCAATCATGGCTCAAACTTAAATCTTGGGTCCCGTATAACTAGGAGATACCAAATTACAAGGTATAAGTGATTTTGAGGTCAAGAAGAAGTACAAAGGCCACAAATGGTAACATAAGACCTATGTAGACTAATAAGTGATTGAATAGGAGAAATAATAAAGGAGCATGAATAGAAATAAGGGCTCACATCGATACTTAATGAAATTAAATTAACATAGGACCCATATTTGAATTTCGGTGTCCATTAAGTGTCATATGAAGTCATGTTATGCATGTTAAGATGAAAAAAACTAAGGTGGGTGATCAACAATCATTAAATTGTACACACCAATATGGTGCTTACAATTTAATATGGTACACTAGACATCCCTTCAACAAAGTCTCCTAATAAACTAATAGCAAGTCCTTGTTGATCCAATCAATATTGGATTTGTAGAACTCGATGGGCATACCATCTTCCCCTGGAGACATATCACTATTTAGAGTTAATATAGCATTCTTGACCTCTCCAAGAGTGATTTTTTTCTCAAACACTTTTATCACCATCATTTTTGACTGTAATAATCTTCCTAATACCATCCCTACCTTAGATATTGCTATCTTGATACCATTTAGTATAGAAAAGGTAGAATCAATTTCTCATCTTCTCTTGATCAATGAAACATTTCCCTTTATTGTTTATATTTTCAATATTCTCTCTATTACCCTTTTCTTTAAGGCATCTAAAGAAAAATTTAGTTCCATTATCTCCATTGCAATCCTTGATCTCACTTTGTGTACTTGCATTTTATCCCGTTGCAACTTTCTTAGGGAGTCTTGTTCATAGGATAGTTCTTCACAAAGTTGGATACTATCAGGATCTTCTTGAATTCTCAACTCTACCTTAAGCTAGTTTTTATGCAGACTATTTTTAGTTCTTCTATCTAGAGCATAATTTTAGCCAATAGTTTGGAATAGTGTTCTCCACACCTTGGTGTTGTCATCCCATTTCTCAATTACTTGCCTCTCTCATAAACCATTTATTGATTACTTTGAGGATGAAGAGAGCATATTTGAAATCCTCATCCTTAAAAAAGGATGTGATGAACATAAAATGATTTCCCATTCTAGATATCTCTATAGATACATTCTTGATCAAAATATTGGCACGAAAGGGATGATTATTAGAGATAATATATGGGTAGACTCTCATTTTTCTACCATCTTGATTTGGATCAAAACTAAAAAGGTCCTTATTGGTATAAAATCTATCAAGTCTATAATGAATTCTCTTGCAACCTTTCTGAGCATTGCACCATGTAAACCAAATGTTGTGAATCCATTTTTTTTTCCTTGAAGGGGATCAAACAAATTAAGTTTGGTTTTCATTATGTACCAGAAGTGTCTTTCATTTCCTTTCCTATCTATCTTTCCTTTCTTATCATCTTTATTTTCAAACATGTTAAAGTTTACTCCCAAAAACTATGGGATCTCAGGTAGTGTACAAAGTGAAGGCCATAAACCATATCATTCCTTGTGATCATTAGGAGAATATATGGAACAAATACCAAAATATAGTTCTCTATTTTCAATAATAGCCCACACAATTCTATTATAGGGAGAGCTCCCAATTTGTTTAATATATTGAGACTATTTTTTTCATATCAAGAGGGCACCCCCCTTTTCCACTGCTTCCTCTCTCATATTTGGTTACTATTTGCATTATATCTTTCCAAATTAGAGTGAGCTTAGTTTCTAAGATAAATCTAATGATTTTGACCTCTTGAAGAATAATAATATCCTTATCAGTTTCCATATTCATAATTCTTTTAACAATATGTTTTCTGTCAGGGGATTATAATCCTCTAACATTCTAGGAGATGCACTCAATGTTCACTTGATTGGTTGAGTTCGTGCCATTGATGTTCTTGAAACTGTACAAACATTTAGGAAGCCTGCGACCAAACTACATTCATTTAGTGCTAGTTTCAACAATAATCAAACTTGTTTTCTTTTTCTTGTTTTGCTTTAGGATTGCCAAATTGTGTTTGGCCACTAGTTCGTATAGGATCAAAGTCACTTTTAGAGTCCATATCCCTATCAACATCAAGAAACTCTTGAGCCTTTGAAGTCAAGTGAAGATACTTGGGGCAAAGCTTGAACTCATTTTTATCAAAACTAGTTCCTTTATCTAATTTTTCCTTAGAGGGGGAAATGATGTATACAATATTTTGGTTAATGCCTTTGTCAAGCTCACCATTAGACTAACCACAATCATCAACCTTGTGATTATCTATCAACTCCAAGGTGATGTCATACTCCTGCTCAACTTGAGGATGAGAAATCCCAAAACACTTCACATCTAAGGATGAGACCTTAGGCTCAGAAATTTGGGGACTGAGGAAACAAGTGGAGGTTTTAGTATATCCCCTCGGGGCTGATAAACAGTCACAAGGCTAATCATCGGGATTTGTCTAATGCTGAGTTTTCTAGCTTTAAAATCTGAAACCATCGACTTAACTAGGGAACTATTTTCAAAATCTTTATGCTCAGAGATATTACTCTGATTTTTATCATTATTTCTTAAATCATTGAAATTTTTTATATTGTACAATTGGAAATTGATTTACCTTTTTGACTAGCATAAATTAGACTGCTACTTTTAAAATTTTGAGCAATGTTTGATTTGATATTTCCAAGAACTAGTTGTCAAGCATTCTTTTCCTCCTTAGAGAGGCCAATACCAGGAGCTTCCAATTGAGTGCTAGTAGGAGACCATTTTGGATCATTAGAATTAGAAGCCTTAGTACCAAGTTCTTCACAAGTGTCCAAGAGAGAAATAAATGGGTCGAGGTAGATAAAATCTACACTATGGGAATCGGCTAGGCCATGTGCCTTACGAGGAATAAAAACTTCTAAGGGTTCATAGTGAACAACCATATTCAAGGTAGGGAGAGATGCTCCTCAATTTTGTTTGAGGTAAACTTAACACCCAAAGAATTAGAGGGGAAGTTACCATCCCCAATAGCCTCAAAATCATCATTTTCACAACCTAAGCAACCCTAGAGCCAAATCAATCTAAATATGGAGTGGCTTTCACTGGATAGTTATTAGGGGGTGCTCAATTTTTCTTCTAATAATAGGGAAATTTCTACTTAAGTTCCCTTCTTTCCTTCATAAGAAAAAAATATTTATACCCCATAGGATTTCAATAGGAGTAATTGTGAATTGCCATACCTACATTAATGTTCACAATGTTCGGAATATCAACTCCAAGTGAAATAAAAACCAAAACCCTAGAATCTAAATGTGAAAGAGTGGATCTAGTTTCCTCCACCCTAAGAGTATTACCAAATAGAGAGATAAAATTTGGCAAGAATGCCCAAAGAAGGGGGGGGGGGCATTTTTCATATTTAACCATCTATGGATTGAAAGAACAAGAATATCCTTGCCAATGTCTTTGGGGACCAAGGGCATGGAAGGTGCAACTACCAATTGACCATAATTGCTTGCTAATAACATTGGCTTGCATCTTTTGGGTTTTAAGAACAAAAATAACCGTATTTAGATCATACGACAAAAAGAAATCTAGAACCTTAACTTTTGGCTCCAAACATTGAACACCCTATCAGATCAAGAAATTTAAGGGAAGGAGTTTCAGAGGAGTTTAAAGCTGCAAATAAAATTGCAATATTTTTTAGTTGACAAGGTTTTGACAAGATAGCTTCAACAATTTCCTTGTTAGGAAAAATGGTAGTTTTAACATGGGAGAGAAAGCACTTAGCTTGTAATCCTTCTTTTTTTTGCCCTTGTCCATGATATACTAAGTTCACCACATAAAAATTCACATAAGCCAATATAGGGTTTTTCTCACCAGAACGAGCCTCACGAAATGATTTAGGCTTGGCTTGATTCAAGTCACATCCATCAAATTGTCCACCACTTGGGTCGGTAGGAGGGCTAGAAGCCTTTGCCATTATTTCACACAATTGAACCATAGGCTGTAGTCCTTGGAAATGAATGATAGTGCTGATCAAGAAAGCAAATTGACATGGAAAACAAAACAATTGGAAAGTAGAATTAGAGAAAAGTAAAGGGGAAGGAGATTGCTTGAATAAAACAAACCAAGGCCTTGGGGGTCGCCACACAACTTGTGTGCTACAACAACTCCACCGCTTAGGGTTTCCTTGGGATTCATATTAAAGGTATCATGTCAGACCCCGTATGACTTTGTTTTAGACCTTAATGCAATTTTTCAGAATCTTGCAAATGCATTTATGGATTTTTCTATAGATCACTGCCAAACTTGTCTATAAATACAATGAAATGTGTGAAGATAAATACCAACATTTTGCAGCCAACAATACCATTGATGCAACATTGGTGATAAAGATTTCTTTTGCTACCTCCATAATGTTATTAAGAGCATGCATCAAATCTTTTTTGATATTTATATTTGATTAAATGAGTGCTTTTAGTTTTCTAAGGACGTTTTTTTTTGAAATCGCCCACTAAGATTTAGAGGCTCCAAGGTATGCACTTAAGATTATTACAATATTTGAGAGCACTTGGTTCCTTTCCTTCCTCTTAAAATAGATACACTTGCTTTTACTTTTTTCAATTCTGAATTTTTTTAACATCAACAAGAAGGTTTTGGACTTCATCCTTCTTTTTTATTATTATATTAAGTGCCCCCTTCATTTCTTGTTTTGCTGTTACAAAATATGCTTCCATCACATTTTTACTTACAAATACTTCTCTATGAGCATAATCGTGCACTTAACTTCTTATTGTACTTGCCGTAGGCAATATACTATTGCATTCGATTGTGCACCAATAATGAATTAGTTTTACAACAATGAACCAACCATCAATCACTATTTTTTTCTTGTTCAAATATTTGTAAAGTTTAAATATTTATTTATGAATTAAATAAATTCTATAAATTACTTATTTCAATTATGATTGGTTCAATTGATTTCGTCTTATAGGACCCCTTTTTTCGGAGGCTTCCCAAATTAATTTTTTTCTAATAGTTTTTAACCATAGTTTTTAATATATAACTCATATATCATTTAATTTATTTTGAAATTGGTCTTTTAATTTACATTATAGTATATTTATGAGATATTATATTTTATATTTTATTAGTGTAAACATGTTATTTTCATTAAAAAATTTAATTATTTATAATATAT
>MU228374.1:2615133-2635851 GCA_018584345.1 Thuja plicata | reverse complement strand
ATATAATATATATTATTCTATAATATATAATATCAAAGTACTATATCATATATGCTATATTATATAGTTTTAATAAAAGTACTATATTATATAATTTTAGTATTTCACTAACTCTTTATTTATTATTATTTAAATTCTATCTTACATTTAAAATCTATAACTATATTTTAAATTTTTACAATTATAACTATATAAATGAAATTATAATATATATAAACATAATTTATTAAGTATTATTTTTAAGCTTTTATACAAAGTTTCTTATTTTAATCTATAATAATTTTATTTTTATTAAATATCTATTAATTAAAATATATATAATATTTATAATAAAATTAAAACTAATTATATATATATAATTATAACTACTAATTACGGCAAGTGCAGACCACTACGTGGCACTTGTTTTTATTTTATTTTAGTCAAAATGCTAGTAACATCCTAGCAACACTTGTTTTGCCCACGCGAATGAACATCCAAACATTAGTTCGAATTGATCTTGATCTGTGAATCGTTTACGCGACGGCAGGGTCGATCGTCAAATTTAACTGTAGCTTTCCCTGACCGCTAACAAGCAGTTCGATACCGACAACGGCTTGGAAGAAATAGCCATTGAAGCATTTCCATTGACGTTGAGCCAGTTTTGGCGAGATTGAATGCAATTTCCAGTAACTTTGCTTTCCAAATTCTGAAAATGAACAACGGACCCTCTGGATTTCGTAAGGGCTTGTTAATTATAAAACGTTCCCGGTTTCACATTTCCTTGCATATCACTTGATCTTACATTCTTTTTAACATGTAATTTGATTTTGCAGACAATGCTCCGTTTACCAAGGGTTTGGTCATTACCTGTGCAATTGTTTCTGTCCTACTTGGAGTGCACGGAGGAGCATCCGCCTGCGGCCTTTCTTACCAGGCATGCATTGCACGTCATAAGACTTTTCGTTTTTTTTTCTGATAAATTGCAATGTCATTGTTTTTGGCTGGAAAATTTGTAGAAGCACATCAATCTTAATACATTTCGAGACCAGAACCGATTTTACAACATCAAATCTTTGGTCTATCAAGAACCACTCAAATAATTAGTGAAATTCCTTCACAAATGAATGAATTGAGCCTTTATTCTTCATATTTTTAATAACCTACTTGCATTAACTTATCAAAAATTTTACACAAGGTGTAGAATAAAATTAGCTGACCATAGTTACCAAGAAACTGGAGTTGAGGGATGGGGTCCCCTGGCACCCACGTTTCCTGTAGACTATTTAAATGTAGTATAGCCATATTATTGTTTATATGCCTGTGTTCTTTGTTCGCAAATGATGTTGCCATATCTGTCCCCATTGTGTGTCTCACTTCTCCGGGTCACTATGGTTTAATATTTGTAGTATTTCTCAAAGTTTATATTGTAGCTCTATCTTTCAATTGACACCAACATACATTGTTTAATCTGTAATAATTGGGTTTAAGGGCTGGATATATTTGACAAAAACAATTTATGGAGTATGTTGATGCCTACGAGTGTGTTGCTTGGACTCGGGCTTTCATCAACCTACAATTGCTCGGAAATTATCCCAGATCCACTTTTCTGAATCAGTTTGGTAAAGATTGAGCCATGTAATATGCTGCACAGGACACCTGTTTGAGTTGATATTAAGAATTATATAAGAAAATATGAAAACTATTTGGATTTATTTACTATGCTATTTTTTTCCCTTTAAATGGATATATTTCATTAATAAAACCACATTCTACAAAAAATATTAAATGATGTTATGCAGAGATTGTTTTTGCCTTCCTGACAATGACATGTAGGCTGTAGCAAAAGTGCCTACAAGAATTTCAAAATTCAAGCACCATATAGTTTATAGCCAATACAATGAAACCGGATCTTAATATTATTCAAACACATGATTTCAAAGAATTTGAATTGTTTTAAAATTACATTTTCTGTGGTTTCACTGTATTTTTGAGTTCCTGCAAGCCTAGCCATTTGTTATAAGCTTCTCAATGTTTTTGTGTAGCATTGTGTCTTTAAGAGCTAGGATTCAATGAGGTTCTTATCCATTTTGTCTCTGTTTGAACTTCAATGCACCGGTCTAATGATACACAGAGCTGTGGTAGTAAATTAATTTTCTCTTGGAATTTGACATTTTTCATATCGAAAGAGATTGCCAAGTGACACAAGCCATGCTTGATAAGCTATATTACCCATGGGGTCAAAGTTTGTGGCAGGTTATCTTCCTTGGATCTTTTTGCTGGAAGGAATGGTGATGTCTTCGTTTGTTTGTCCATATCATCCATAGTTGTCTGTAATATGTATCCATCAATCTTCATTTTATGCACTCCTAAAGATGTTGGAGCAGTCTTTGTTAGTGCCAACTGTTTGTTCCCGGTCTGCAATCTATTTTGCATATTATCCAATTTTCTATATGGTGCTTGGTATATTCTCCACGGAGGTGCCTTCCCAATTATTTTTTTTGTTATTGATGGTGGTGTCAGAGGGTATGGAAAATTTAGATCTGTTTTGTTACTGTTGCTATGGACATTTTAGCAAATTCCCGTACCAATGGATCTATACAAAGTCACGAGCAAAGCACCTTTGTATTTTTCATTCATACTGGTAACCACAACTGGTCTGGTATGGGTGGAGACTATCACTGATCCATTTACTAGGAATGAACTGTTAATGTTTTGGTAGCGCCAGGAGCTATCATTCATACCTGTGATGGTTGTTCTTGTCAAACATTGTTTTATCTTCCTTGTTGATGTGCTCTTGCTCAGCTGTTTGTGAGTGCAGAACGGCTTTGATGGACTGCTCCACAATTCTATGTTATCTGAAATGGTTATACTGAACCGTGCTTTCATGTTCTGCTACCTGCGGAGCTTATGCTGTATGTTTCTATTATTCTCTGTGACCTACGATGGTGTTGTTGGAGACACGATGATCTATTGGCTCCAGCTTTCATCTTTCTACATATCTGTTATACTTTATTATCCCTGCCGTGTTTATGGTTATGGTGCGGCTGTGTTATTGTTGCCAGCACATATATGTCACCGTGTTATGATGCAGCTGTATTCACGTCATTTTGGTGGTTCTCGTATTTGTGGCATCAAATGTTTTTGGAGATGAAACGGCTCCTAATCATAACTGTCACCGTCCTTGCTAATTGCCATGGGAGAGCAAGCGTCGGCAGTTTCATATTCCCGTGCTTTGTGGTGGACGCTCAAGTTGTGTTTGTCATTAACTCTCAACGGGGTTCCTTGTAGACGTTTCTCTGTCATGCTGAAGGTTGGATATCTACCGAAGGTTGGAATACGAAATGTCTTGTAACTGCCGACGGCTCTTGGTAGAGCATCGGGTTTTGTCTAGTAAGACTTGAGGATTATGATTGTAATGATTGAGGGGTGATTTGTATGTTACTGCTGAGTCATGTGTTATAGGAAATTTCTTCAGACATTCTGATGAATGGTCGAGTCTATGATCATCGTATGTTGATAGTACAGTGATAGTCTTGGCTGATTGGTTCAGTGATACACATCTCTCTCCGTGTAATCATTGTGCGTCTAGTTTGCATATGGTTTGTATGATTCATTAGAGCAGTCCTTATTCTGTAGAGCAGTTCATATTTTTTGTAGACGTCTGTTATGTGATAACAGCCTCAGTGAAAAAGTTATTCATCTGACTTAGCTTGTGAAGCAGTGTATTGAATGTTTTGATTATTCAATAAAGGATCTACTTTGAGTGTGGCTGGGTTTTTCCCCTCAAGCTGGAGGGTTTTCCCAGGATAAATTTCTAGTGTTGTTCTCATCTTGTGTGTTTTTGAGTTTCTGAATATTGCATCTTTGTTTTCTCGTTCTAAATATAACATGAACCACCCCTGATGTCATTAGAATTTAGGGTATCATTAATTTAATAATTTGGGATTTTAAATAATTCCATCTTTACTTTCTGACTTTATAAGACTGCAAAACATACTTTAATAATTCACGTTTCTTAGTTCCATTATATGCATCATTCAAAAATACAACCATCCATTTTCAGGATTGTGTGCCTATTCCTGTGACCATCAATACGGGATTGTTGGCCACTTCTGAAATCTTGTCACCACACTTCTGAATCTATTGGTTAAATGTCTCACATATCATGACCACTGTCCCTTAGAATGTTGTCTGGATGATAGCGCTTGTCATAGTCACCATCCCTGTTGAAATTAAAGGCTGGTAGCCTATCAGTTGTCTCTGCCACCATCCTTTTTGAGACTATTAGATAAATCATGCCACCATTCACGATCCTTAAGGATCTGGAAATGAAAAATCTGTGTTAGAGTGATATTTTCAATGCATGATCAGCAACAGAAAACACCTGATTTCTCAGCTGAACAAAGCCACTATGTAATGTCCCTTTTTTTGAAATTAAGCCAAGTTGAAACCAAAATTGCCCATTATATACATTCACCACAAGTTTTCAGAAATTTGCACAAGGAAATGAGATTAATATTATAATAAAGAGGGCCTCAAATAAAGTCAAAACTCAAAACAAGGTCTCTTATAATTAAAGTTTATTTTAAATAACTCCTCTAAAATATCAATCAAAGGTCATGAAGGAAATTTGAAGAATCATGTCTTTTGCAGGAAACCTAAAACTCTATTTAAGAGAGACCAAGGAGAAGTGTAACGACCCGCCAAGGAACCCAGGGTAGGCTGGGCGACAAAGCAAGACGGTAAGCAACTGGTCCTATCCTCTCTAGGATCTCAAACGGCCCAACAAAATGAGCTGCCAACTTCAAACCCTTTCCATAACGGATTGGACTCTTCCGCGGACGCACTCTCAGAAAACTCTATCCCCAACTGCGAACTGTCTATCCACCCTATGAGCATCTGCATACTTCTTCTGCCTATCCTGTGCAGTGATCAAGTGCTTACGAATCTGCTCTACCTGCTGCTCCATATCTCGAAGCATCTCTGGACAAAGGAGAATGCGGTCCTCCAATCTATCCCAACTCAAAGGTGTACGACAAGGACGGCCATACAACGCATGGAAAGGTGACATGCCAATAGAGTTGTGATAACCATTGTTATATGCAACTCAACTAGGTACAAATAATCCTCCCAGTGAGTCTGTCTATCCATGACATACATCCTCAACATATCCTCTAGCACTTGATTGACCCGTTCTGTCTGTCCATCGGTCTCAGGATGGTACGTTGAACTGAAATTCAGTGTGGCACCAAGATCATGCTGTAATGAAGTCCAAAATGCAGAAGTGAAAACAGGATCTAGATTTGAGATAATCCTGCGAGGAATACCATGTAGCCTCACAACGTCCTGCATGAAGACTTTGGCTACCGACACCGCTGTATAGGATGACCTCATGGGAGAGAAATGTGCCACCTTGGTCAACCAATCAACAGTCATCGTGATAACATCATGTCTACGATGAGTCATAGGCAAACCTATTATGAAATCCATCGATATGATAGCCCACTTCTAGGATGGAATGAGATTTGGCTGTAAAAGCCCCGCTGGATGCTGATGTTCAGCCTTAACCCTTTGACATTCTAGACACCTAGCCACAAAACCAACAATGTCGCGCTTCATACTAGACCAATGATAGAGCTGTCGAAGGTCCGCGTGCATCTTCTTGACACCAGGATATGCCGAATAAGGTGCACGATGAGCCTCAGATAAAACTAATGTACGCAGATCATCTGATGGTGGTACATATATCCGGCTCGAGTGACACAAAAGACCATTCGACTCCAAAACAAAATCTGAAAATCTACCCTCCAAGGGCCTCTCTGACTCAATCTCTGCCTTCACATCCTGATACCAAGTATCTCTAGGAAGTGCTTGAAGTATTCTACTTCGCAAATCCACACTAAGAGTCAAAACTGAGATAACCTTCCTCTTACGACTCAAAGCATTTGCCACTACATTCTTCTTACCCTGAATGTACTTGATCTCAAAATCATACTCACACAGAAATTCCATCCACCTTCTTTGTCTAGCATTCAGATTAGGTTGGGTAAGATATACTGTAGACTGCGATGATTACTGTGAAGCTCAAATCGATGCCCTAACAGAAAATGTCTCAATCAGACTAAGGCATGAACCACTGCTGCTAACTCAAGATCATGCGTAGGGTAGTTCAGTTCGTGATCCTTGAGTTTGCGAGACTCATAAGCAATCACTCGTCCTTCTTGCATAAGGACTGCTCCAATTCCTTCCAACGAAGCATCAGTACAAACCATAAAGTCACCAACTGGATTGGGTACTGCTAAGATAGGTGCACTAGTTAAACACCTCTTGAGGTTCTGAAAGGCCTCTTTGCACTTCTCTGACCAAACAAACTTCTTCCCTTTCCTCTGCAGAGAAGTGATAGGATAAGCAACCCTAGAGAAGTCCTTAACAAACCTGCGGTAATATCTGACTAGACCCATGAAACTACAGATCTTAGACACCTTAGTGGGTGCTGACCACTCCACAATTGCCTGTATCTTCGAAGGATCTACTGAGATAGCTTCACCAGAAATCACATGACCTAGGTATTGTACCTTTGACTGGAAGAAATCACACTTTGCCGAATTGGCATACGACTGATTGTCCCTTAGGCACTGCAAAACTTGTTGTAGATGCCCTTCATGCTCTTCTATGGGTTTAGAATATATCAATATATCATCCAAGAAGACAAGAACAAAGTGATCTATATAATCACGAAACACTCCATTCATTAGACACATGAAAACTGATGGAGCATTTGTCAAACCAAATGGTACCACTGTGAACTCATAATGCCCATAACGAGTACGGAATGCAGTCTTGTAGATATCTGCATCCTGGATACGCAATTGGTGATACCCTGGTTTGAGGTCGATCTTTGAGAACACCTTGGCTCCCTTAATCTGATCAAAGAGATCATCAATCTTTGGCAAAGGGTCCTATTCTTGGTCGTTACCTTGTTCAACTGTCTATAGTCAATACACAAGCGTAAAGATCTATCCTTTTTCACAAAGAGGACTGGTGCTCCCCAAGGAGAAACACTAGGTCGAATGCTCCTCTTTGCCAACAATTCCTCCAACTGAAGTTTCAGCTCACTCAGTTTATGAGTAGTCATCCGGTAAGGAGCTCTAGAGATAGGTTCTGCTCTTGGAACAAGCTCAATATGAAAATCTATATCACGCTTAGGTGGCATGCCCAGAATCTCACTCGGAAAGACATCAATAAACTCCTGCTAAATACGATGATTGAGAGTCTTGTCCTCGCTCTCCACCTCATCCATCTCATTTAGAGATACTGTAAACACCTGACAACCCCTTCGCATACACCGCTTAAGTTGCATAGCGGATATCATACGAAGAGAAATGGGATGTTGAACTCCCACAATCTCACAATCTTTGCCAACATTATCCTTACACTGGATATGCTCTTTGCTGCCTCCACTGATCTTATAAGAAGCGCTCTCGGAAGTTCTCAAGGAACAACTCCCAAGTGACAGTATCCATGCGGAGCCCCAACTTCTCCTCCTTGATCTTCCACCAAACTGCCGCAAACTGAGAGAGTTGCACAATCGCATATCTAAGGCTGATGTTGGCAAAGATTGTGAGATTGTGGGAGTTCAACGTCCCATTTCCCTTTGTATGATATCCGCTATGCAACTTAAGCAGTGTATGCGAAGGGGTTGTCAGGTGTTTGTAGTATCTCTAAATGAGATGGATGAGGTGGAGAGCGAGGACAATACTCTCGATCATCGTATTTAGCAGGAGTTTATTGATGTCTTTCCGAGTGAGATTCTGGGCATACCACCTAAGCGTGACGGATTTTTATATCGAGCTTGTTCTAGGAGCAAAACCTATCTCTAGAGCTCCTTACTAGATGACTACTCATGAACTGAGTGAGCTGAAACTTCAGTTGGAGGAATTGTTGGCAAAGGTGAGCATTCGACCTAGTGTTTCTCCTTGGGGAGCACCAGTCGTCTTTGTGAAAAAGAAGGATAGATCTTTACGCTTGTGTATTGACTATAGACAGTTGAACAAGGTAACGATCAAGAATAGGAATCCTTTGCCAAGGATTGATGATCTCTTTGATTAGATTAAGGCAGCCAAGGTGTTCTCAAAGATCTACCTCAAATCAGGGTATCACTAGTTGCGTATCCAGGATGCAGATATCCACAAGACTGCATTCCGTACTCGTTATGGGCATTATGAGTTCACAGTGGTACCATTTGGTTTGACGAATGCTCCATCAATTTTCATTTGCCTGATGAATGGAGTGTTTCGTGATTATCTAGATCACTTTGTTCTTGTCTTCTTGGATGATATATTCTAAATCCATAGAAGAGCATGAAGGGCATCTACGACAAGTTTTGCAGTGCCTAAGGGACAATTAGTTGTATGCCAATTCAACAAAGTGTGATTTCTTCCAATCAGAGGTACAATACCTAAGTCATGTGATTTCTGGTGAAGCTATCCTAGTACATGCAATTGTTGAGTGGTCAGCACCCACTAAGGTGTCTAAGATCTGTAGTTTCATGGGTCTAGTCAGATATTACTGCAGGTTTGTTAAGGACTTCTCTAGGGTTGCTTATCCTATCACTTCTTTGCAGAGGAAAGGGAAGAAGTTTGTTTGGTCAGAGAAGTGCGAAGAGGCCTTTCAGAACCTCGAGAGGTTTTTAACTAGTGCACTTATCTTAGCAGTACCTGATCCAGTTTGTGACTTTTATGGTTTGTACTGATGCTTCGTTGGAATGAATTGGAGCAGTCCTTATGCAAGAAGGACGAGTGATTGCTTATGAGTCTCGCAAACTCAAGGATCACGAACTGAACTACTCTACGCATGATCTTGAGTTAGCAGCAGTGGTTCATGCCTTAGTCCGATTGAGACATTTTCTGTTAGGGCATTGATTTGAGCTTCATAGTGATCATCGCAGTCTAGAGTATATCTTTACCCAACCTACTCTGAATGCTAGACAGAGAAGGTGGATGGAATTTCTGTGTGAGTATGATTTTGAGATCAAGTACATTCAGGGTAAGGAGAATGTAGTGGCAGATGCTTTGAGTCGTAAGAGGAAGGTTATCTCAATTTTGACTCGTAGTGTGAATTTGCGAAGTAGAATACTTCAAGCACTTCTTAGAGATACTTGGTATCAGGAGGTGAAGGCAGAGATTGAGTCAGAGAGGCCTTTGGAGGGTAGATTTTCAGATTTATTTTTGGAGTCAGATGGTCTTTTGCGTCACTCGAGCCGGATATATGTACCACCATCAGATGATCTGCGTACATTAGTTTTATCTGAGGCTCATCGTGCACCTTATTCGGCATATCCTGGTGTCAAGAAGATGCACGCATACCTTTGATAGCTCTATCATTGGTCTGGTATGAAGCGCGACATTGTTGGTTTTGTGGCTAGGTGTCTAGAATGTCAAAGGGTTAAGGCTGAACATCAGCATCCAGTGGGGCTTTTACAGCCAAATCTCATTCCATCCTAGAAGTGAGATATCATATCGATGGATTTCATAGTAGGTTTGCCTATGACTCCTTGTAGACATGATGCTATCACGGTGAGTGTTGATTGGTTGACCAAGGTGACACATTTCTCTCCTATGAGGTCATCCTATACAGCGGTGTCATTAGCCAAAGTCTTCATGCAGGACGTTGTGAGGCTATATGGTATTCCTCGCAGGATTATCTCAGATCCAGATCCTGTTTTCACTTTTGCATTTTGGACTTCATTACAGCATGATCTTTGTGCTACATTGAATTTCAGTTCAACGTACCATCCTGAGACCGATGGACAGACAGAACGGGTCAATCAGGTGCTAGAGGATATGTTGAGGATGTATGTCGTGGATAGACAGACTCACTGGGAGGATTATTTGTACCTAGTTGAGTTGCATATAACAATGGTTATCACAACTCTATTGGCATGTCACCTTGCCGTGCGTTGTATGGCCGTCCTTGTCGTACACCTTTGAGTTGGGATAGATTGGAGGACCGTATTCTCCTTGGTCCAGAGATGCTTCGAGATATGGAGCAGCAGGTAGAGTGGATTTGTGAGCACTTGATCACTGCAGAGGATAGGCAAAAGAAGTATGTAGATGCTCATAGGGTGGATAAACAGTTCGCAGTTGGGGATAGAGTTTTCTGAGAGTGCGTCTACGGAAGAGTCCAATCCGTTATGGAAAGGGTTCGAAGTTGGCGCCTCGTTTTGTTGGGCCGTTTGAGATCATAGAGAGGATAGGACCAGTTGCTTACCGTCTTGCTTTGCCGCCCAGCTTATCTTGGGTTCCTTGCCAGGGTGTTACAAGAAGGAAAATATTTTAAATTTATTAAACTCTCTCTATGGTTGAGCTTTACAAAGGTTCTTAAGATTTTCCAGTTTGTTGAAGATGGATCTTGGGGACGAAAGCCTCCATCTTCTGGGTTCTGATTAAGGGTAATCTCACCCAGAGATTATGTTTGTGCTTCATTCAGATAATTTGATTACATCGATTGTAATATTTTCTAATTTCACTTGATTACTCAATTTACTTGAATACTTTATCAAAGACAAAAGAAACAAAAAAAAATTGATGATAGGGAGGCCATTTAGATTTGATGTGTAATAATCGCTGTTGGACGTGATATTCCACAATCACCATCCAATCACTCGTCTCCCTCACATCTATCGAAAGAAGCATCTAAAGCCTTCCATCCGAGAGATGAGCCAGTGAGTTGGGTATCTAATCCTTACTTGATTGGCGAAAATCGTAATTCCCCCCACCTGGTACAACTATCTCCTCCCACCCCGAAAGGCTGATCAATAGTTCATTCTGCCCATGCATGCAGTGAATCGCATCAGTGAAGTGTCAAATCTTATCCCGCCGATTCCTACCCACCCACCTGGAGCTGGGGATGGCCCTACTAGACTAAAGCTTTTCTTAATCGAAGCAAGAGATGGAGCAGTAAGGCCTTAGCTAATAAAGGGCAAAAGAATTCATTTATCTTCAAACCCCATAGAAGGTTGTATTTCATTGGTAGTCGCCAGGTTTGGTACTCCATTTTGGGATTCCATGAACAACCGCACCAATTCTAATCAGTCTTCCAAATGAATCGGGCATCTAATCAGTTTTGGTACTCTAATCTTCCATCCGAGAGATGAGCCAGTGAGTCGGGCATCTAATCCTACTTGATTGGCGAAATCATAATTCCCCCCCACCCGGTACAACTATCTCCTCCCACCCTGAAAGGCTGATCAATAGTTCTTTCTGCCCATGCATGCAGTGAATCACATCAGTGAAGTGTCAAACCTCATTCCGCCGGCTCCTACCCACCCACCCGGAGCTGGGGATGTCCCAACGGGACTAAAGCTTTTCTTACTCAAAGCAAGAGATGGGGCAGTAAGGCCTTAGATAATAAAGGGCAAAAGAATTCATTTATCTTCAGACCCCATAACAGGTTGTATAGCATTGGTAGTCGCCAATTTTGGTACTCCATTTTGGGATTCCATGAACAGCCGCACCAATTCTAATCAGTCTTCCAAATGAATGAACAGATAGGGTGTAACTCTAATTGCAAGTTGTAGGAACACAGCTCGTTGGATGTTCATCAAAGGTTAAGGGTGCAGCTTTGGTTATAATCTGCGATCACCCTAATGAGAATCTCATCTTGACAATAGTTGCATGAAGAGGCAGATCCTTGAGGAAGAAGTTCCTTGAAAGTGCTACAAGATGACGTTCATATTAATACCTGGTATTCATTTGCTTGATCTATATGGAATCATGGATAGTGGCTGGTTGTTGGTCAATGTTGTGATGTTAAAAAATAGTAACAATGATTCATATTAGTATATGTATGATGTATGATTGATTTTTGCAATTCATACTGGCTTTATAATTGCTAACAAATATTCATAGAATAAACAATCTGGTTTGTTGAGCAAGAATTGCCTTGTGAATAAAGAGATGCAATGTGTTTGGGCTGCTTCACCACAGTTGATTGTCAAGAGTATTATATTTTATTAGTTTGATAATCAATAATAGCATTGTACATAATTCCATTATTATAATTTCATGGCAACTAATAATATTCAGTTTATATGTGGAACTAACACTTGGAAAATATTGAAGCAAACACAAATAAATTAAATATCAGAAAAATTCTATTTCGGATATTATAATGGTATCAGAGTTTGATCTTGCGAGCTTGTGAGCTCTTCTTATGTAGTCTAGTGATAAAGCCAACAGTAATCATCAAAGGGAACTCAGAAAAACTCAACATTAATTTCTTAGGAACAAAGAAACAAAAACTTATTTGGAATTTGAGGTAGAAGTAAATATGGAAAGAGAGAAGAAAGCTTTGGAAGATCCTATAGATAAGTTTGAAAGAAGTTTGACCTTAGGTTAGATATGATGGGGCAGATGTTAGATATGATGCATAATAATCAGAAAAGACAAAATTGAAACTAATTTAGGATATTCTAACAATCAAACTAGACAGCTGAGTTCTTTTGGAGCCAATAATAACAACACTAATAAGCAGAAAAGTCACAAACAGAGAACCATAATTGGGTCTGTTGATAGACGTCTTTGACCTACTTTCATTAAGAGGGAGGTTGTTCTTGTGGGGAAGCACAATGTTCAATGTAGATGAGACTACTGCTTGCTATTTGGATTATTGAAATCTTCCAACAGAGATCCAAAGGCAATATCTTTCACAAATTTCATGAATATGAAGAGAACTAGAAATGGGTCAAGATCTGAGCCTAGACCTCACAGGGATTTCCAAATTCCTCACAGGGATTTCCAAATTTCCAGTAAAGTTTTTGTGGTGTGTAAGGAAAAAGAACATTTGAAGCAGATCCCCAAGAAGTTATCAAAAGGGTTACGACACTAAAGTTGTTAGTGCCTTGGACTGAATCCCATTCTAGTTGACAAAAGAAGATTTATTTTATTACAAGAAAGATTGATGGAAGCTGAAACAATCTTAGAAGAGATAACCTTTGCTTCTTATAATGGGCCTTTTTCTTCATAAAAAATGTAAGTAAATGAAGTCGTAAAAACTTTAGAAAGTAAAAATATATATAAAAGAAAAAAGGAAAATTGAAGAAAAAAATAAGAAATGTAAAAACAAAGGAGAAAAAAGAAAAAAGAAATGTAAAAACAAAGGAGTCACTCTACAACTTAAAATAATGGTTAAAAAGTTTAAACCTTATTAATATATGCTTTCACTAGATTAAGTACTATGAGAAATTACAATTAATAAGTTAAATGTAATATCTATTATGTGTATCTGTGACAGTTGGAACCAACATTTGGGATATTATTTAAACTTATGAAATAAATTTAAATGGATATAGAGGAATTTGCAGGGGATCACTGAGGAAAGAATTATTATGTTGGTAGGTCACAAACATTGGAGAAGGGGCACATAATGTGTGTCCAACTTGGGGTACAATGTACACCCAAGATTCTCCTAGCTAAGGCTATTGCTTGCGGAAGCATGTGTGTTGGTCCTGAATAAGAAATAGTTCCTCATGGAGTGCCCAGGGTCCAAAAAAGGCTAAACCATTAATTCCTTTACGAAGTGAGGAAAAAGAAACTAAATCTGCATTGGAAACATATATTTATTTTTCCCTTTGTATAAAGCATTTTGAAATTGGAATAAAGTACATTTTAAATTTGTATAGTTGAACTCTAATTCCTTTTTAGACCGTAGGAATTGGGTAGCCCACCCATAAACTGCAGTATGCCAGGTAAACTTTTAAATGTGACGGGTGATGCTGGTGGGACATGCCCTCTAGTACCGCATGGACTAAGGGAAGACTAGGCCCTGTGACCTCGTGCCTACTACAGGAAGCTCTCGGCAATCAAGCCAGGCCCACAGCCCTGAACTTAAAGAAGTATTAATAAAATTGTTTTCATATATTTATTCTGTATAGTTTAATTTATAAATACTCTTTTCTGCATGTTTAATTAAAATTAAATCAATTATATTATGTTGGGAAATGGTTGCATTATACTTCTTATGCGAGGAATCTTGTGAGCCAATCCACAAGTGTTTGAGCAAAGAAGTGATGAAATTAGAAAGAGTCGGGGAAATTTGATGAAGAATTAGACAATAAGGTGGAGTATGATGAAGTAAACACATAAGAGCCACACGCTAAAGAAAAGGTTTCAACATTTACTGCTGTTGATTTTGAGTTTTCTGAAATTGTTAGACTAACAACTAATGATAAGCAATTTGGGAATGCCAGCAATGTTTGGGAATCATAAATAATGAATTTAGAAAATTATTGCTTAGAATTAGGCTAGTATGAATGGTTTGCACAGCAAACTGCTTTCCAATCTGATAATAGGAATAACTTCCGAATTTTCCTTCTGGTCACAAATAACCCAATTTTCGAGATGGATGCAGAGAGATTTGTCCACTGGGATAACCCACTTTCTGAAATGAAGGTACAGACATATCTTGGCTCAAGTTCTACAACTTCTGATAATATTAGAGTAGTGCAGCAGAAATTGAATGGTGAAACGATTCTAAATAGAAAGAGGCTCTCAAGAAACTTAGAAGTTGTAAAAATAGAGCCATTAGCAAAGTTGAGTACGACTTAGGAAGCTTTGTGGGGCAATATGATTTGTCAAGCAAAACTGTTTGTAGACAAGAGAGACAAAGTTGTTAAGAAACAACATCAGCAAGGCTTAGCAACATATAGGTAATTAACTGAATACATCACTAGATAGATTTAGAGTATTTCCAAGATTGATTTGGGATCTTGGTATGTTTAGAAAAAAATAGTCAAGTGGAGAAGAAATTTTGGAGCATCCTAGTTTGTGATTGCTAAAGGACAAACAATCTTGGGAAGGGTGGATTGTAATGTCCCTTTTTCTTAAATTAAGCCAAGTGGAAACTCAAAATGTCTATCATACATTTTCTGTGGATCTTGGGAATTTTGCACTAAGGAAATGGGATTAGATTTATAATAAAGGGGGCCTCAAGTAAAGTTAAAATATAAAATAAGGTCTGTTATAATTAAAGTTTATTATAAATAATTTCTCTCAAGTAACAATTAAAGATCATGAAAGAAATTTGAAGAATTACGCCTTTTGGAGGAAAACTCTATTCAAGAGAGACCAAATAAGGAGAAGGAAAATATATTATTATTACCAAACTCTCTATATGGTTGAGATTTACAAAAGTTCTTCAGAATATTTCAATTTCCAAATGAGAACTCGTGTTAGTTGAAGATGGATCTGGGGGACAAACCTCCATCTTTCAATTTTCAATATGAGAATGAAATCCCTTAAGATCATTAGGGTTAATATCTTCTAGGGATTATGTTTGTGCTTTAGTTAGATAATTTGATTTTTGATTTTTTTACCTTTTTAAGACTGCAAAAATTGGGAAGCCTCCCCTTATAACTTGCAGTGGGTCGGGTAAACTTTTTAATGTGATTAGTGGTACTGACGTGACACATTGTTCGGTACCATGTGGGCGGGGGGAGATTAGTCCTTGCGACCTTGTGCCGGCCACAAAAACCTCTCACCAATCAAGCTAAGCCCCCAACCCTCAGTTTAGATAATTTGATTTTATCAATTCTAATATATTTTGATTTTAACCGATTATTCAAATTACTCAAATACTTTATTAAAGGCATAAGAAATGAAATTTTTTAATGATAGGGAGGTTGTGAAGAATCGATGTGTAAATAATTGCTGCTGGACTTGATATTCCGTAATCGACATCAACTGATACAGGGAAAAGGAATTCATAATCTATGGACTGTTGTATTGTCCCCTTATAGGAACAATGTAATATATTCGCTATATTGCAATATTCTTAACAATTGAACAAAGAAGATAATGTTGATCCGTATCAAAATCTGGTTGCTACTCCCGAATAGTCCTTAAAACCATTCATCAACTTGGATATAGATCCACCTATGTGAGTTACTGCTGTTCCTGCTTTATGCTTCTAAAACCGTGCATTAACCTTGTATAAGTCTATTTATTATAGGCCTTGAAACTTGAATACTCTACCTCATTAATCCTTATAATCACACAGTTCTGTTATGAAGCCGCTCCTGATTTATATATTTGGAATATATGCTTCCATGTCGTAAAATTCTACTACTCAACTGAGCCCTTTGGATTAGAATAATAATAATATAAAATCTTCACTCCTATCCCTCAACCTATCTTCTTCATATACCTTTCCCTATGTCTTTTAGGAAAGAATGTACTCCTTAGAATGTCTCTTTATTATAATTAACTTCTAAACCGTACCTTTTGGAATTACACAAATATATCTTTATTACAATGGACATTCTGTTTAAACAGATCATACCTTATCTTTTCTATTGTTAGCTCTGGTTTGCTTAAAGCAGATTGCTTTCTTTCCAAGCAGATTACCTTTCCAAACTATTGTGTTATAAGTGATCACTTAAAGAGTTGGATTTCTGATTGTTTTCAATTTAAATATAAACAAAACTTTTATATACCTGATGTTTACTGCCTATGACCGCTTCTCTTTTTAATACACAACACCATTCTTCATTCAATGGATGAGGATTGCTTCCTTGATATTGATCTTCTCTATCATCATCACTGTCTGATCATTGTATTTGCTATGCTATGTGTTGCTAAGCAGATTGCTCTTTTGAACTTGCTGCCTTGATGCTTTTTATACCCATTAACAATGTGCTTAGTTGGTATGTACTTTGTCCTTAATTGACCAATCACCGATTTTAGACAAAGAGATCGCTGTCCTATAGTTATGGAAGTCACATTCATCGAGACAATGAAATCGTTGCTCTTCATATCGATTTCTCCCTAGATAATTGTTGATGCATTTTAATTTCTAGCACTGTGCTTTTCCAGTCCCATCATAAGTTCTACCTCTATTCTCCCACCTTCAATGTAGTCAATACCAAATGTATATTATATGTTCGATGATCCTATTGGAATGAATCCAATCCTTATTTTTTACCCTGTTGGATGAAAGAGTCTCAACTTTCGAAGGAAAGGACATATTGTAGCTATTAGCTTTCCACTGTCCATATCGATGTGATTCTGAGCTTCTGGATTTAACTATGTGTTCTTTTTTCCATCAACATTTGTAATCATTCTCTATGATTCATCATCAGGATGAAGAGCTAGAGGGTAAAAGAAAAAGAGAATTGCAGACAAAAACCTTTTAAATAGAGAAGGAAAGGTGCAGTTAACGACAAAGGGAAAAAAGGAGAATTAAAAGCTTTTTATTTTATTTTTTTCTTGCTTTTAATTCTCCTTTTTTCCCTTTGTAGTTAATTGTGCCTTTCCCTCTCTATTTATAAGGTTTTTGTCTGCAATTCTCTTTTTATTTTACCCTCTAGCTCTTCATCCTGATGATGAATCATAGAGTATGATTCAAAATGTTGATGGAAAAAGGAACACAGTTAAATCCAGAAGCTCATAATCACAAATGACATCATTTCTTAATTACATCCCTTCACAACATAACAATTCTCTTCTTGCACTTGGTCACCCTTAACTCATAACCATCGATTAGTATTCTCACAAATTGCTGTCTTTATGAGAAGCTTGCCGTCGACTAACTAATATTCATATCATTTCATTCATAGATGCGTAAGAACCTGTATTGACTCTTTGACTACTGGATACCAATTAATCATGATATCTTGGATAGTTAATTAATTGAGCACACTATACCCAACCTCCCTTATCTATTATACCTTTGATCGATTTGGCAAATCTGATACTCATGATATCCTCTTATTGGATAATCCTTAGTCGATTGCTCTGCGTACTGAACTTAATCGTTATTTATCTGTCGATTGTCTTTGAGTAGTGTTCACTAATGACCTTGTCTCCATAGTCGGGTGCATAGTATAATTGGCGAGTTTTCGTCTCTTCTTATCTTTATCACTACTCGCCACTGTTTATCTTAGTCACTATGTTAATGATCTTGACCATCATGATTAACTTTTTGAATCACTCTGTTGCCACCTAGTATTTTATGGATAATCTTCTCCAGACGCACCCATACCACCGTTTGTCTCCCTTCATATATAACCAGCAATCATGTAATTATCGCTCATAATTTATTTTAACTCCCTTTTGGTGTTTAGCTACAATTGCGTGTCAACTTTTGCTATTTGACTCTCATACACGGTTCTTAAATAGCTCATATCCTTGGACGATCTATCCCATTGACCCCTCTATATGTGATCGATCTCATACCTGGTGATCATTTGGTTTCTTAATTAAATCTCTTTCTCATGGTGGCTAGCAAAAGATGGAAGAATTGTCAGTATCCCTTATATTCTTAGTTACTGATTCGCTGGCATTAGAGCTGGATGCGCGGACGGATGTGGATGCGGATCCGGATGCCCTGTGGATGCTCACAGGTAGCGCATCCAGGGCACCCGGATGCTCTCTGAATGCGTTACAAAGAGCATCCGAGTGCCCTAGATGCGCTTCCTATGAGCATCCACAGGGCATCCGGATGTATCCGCGTGCCCAGACTCATATTTTGACATTTAAAAAAAAAACAACTTAAAAGCACTTTATAACCTATGCTTTATATCAATTTTTAACATTTTTTTTCTGATTAGAGAACATTGAATCATGAGCTGAATTTTGATTTTGTAATTTTAATGATTTTCTGATTGGCATTGGAATCGTGAACATAGACGTATAACAGTATATGATATGGCATTTGAAATTTGAATATTTATCAGATATCTTGATCAACGGTGAAGTATCATACCATCAAATGATTTAATTTTGTATATTTTTTGCATTTCTTTGCATATATATATATATATATATAAATGCATCCAAAAGCATCCAAACCCCCCCCCCCAAAAAANCCCCCCCCCCCCAAAAAAAAAAAAAAAAAAAAATTTGCGCATCCCTCACCCGCATCCGCACCCACACCCGAATCGGTATTGTAGTAGTAGTACTAGCAAATTTTGTGAATACAGAGATGCAATGTGTTTTAGTTGTTTCACCGAAGTTGAGTATTAAGAGTGTTTTATTTTATCAGATTGATGATCTGTAATTGCTATGTACATAATTTCATTATTACAACTGCATAGCAATTAATGATACTCGGGTTATATGTGGAGCTAACCCTTGGAAAAGATTGAAGCAATTAAAAATAAATTAGATGTCATAAATTATTCCATCTAGGATATTACGGATTGGTCCATGCAAGAAGTGATTTTCAAACCGCTGGTTCCCTTGAAGGGGTGGTTTCCTAGCTGCCGTGGCAATTATTAAACCACTAGTTTGCATGAAGTGTTGGTTTTGTCTTGTTACATGAAAAATAGATTTTTAAGTTAACAAACTGACTTTTCTCATTCCAATTCCCTTTCTAGGACCTTCTAGTGCATGGACAAGATATTCCAATGATCTACGTAAGGTTATGAGGTGGTTGGGTTGCATCATGAGAGGATTGTGTGAGTGTCATGGGGATCAAATTGAGGAGAATCAGTTGTTGGAGAAATTGGAGACTTGACAATGAGCAATTGGAGTAGTTATAAGTTGTATCTACTCTTTGTATTTGTTCTTTTTTGATTAATAATATTAGTAAACGAGCAATCGCCCAACAAGATGATTTTTTCCCTTCTTGGGGGTTTTAGGATAAAATTTTCCATTGGTGTTGAATTCTTCATGTTTTTGCTACGTTACATGGGGATGTGTCCCCTATGTTTGGCGCTCTAGTGAACGTCCCAGAAATGTCCCCCCATCGCCGTCCCTATCCCTGAAACGCTATGGAACATTTTAAAAACCAACACAAGTCTATGTTTTTCTTAAGATAGCAAAGTAGAAACAAATCCAAGTGGGCTTTGACATTAACTAATGGTTCTAAGTTGGCACTTTGTTGAATCTATGTTTCATGCATGCACCAAAGTGTTAAGTTTTTGAGAACCAGAATAACATAAATAATTATCAAGTAAATCAAAACACATAAACACTTGAGACATAGATTTATCCTGGGAAAACCCTCCTACTTGAGGGAAAATCCCAGCCACACTCGAAAAAGATCCTTTTATTGAAAGCTCAAAATTCTGAATACTATATTCACAAGCCGATCAGAATATAGAATAACCTGTGATTGTTAACACTTAACAATCAAGTATCATGCCTAATAACAGTTCGATCAACACTCATTTGACAACTGCAAAAATATACTAGAGATAAAGTATCTCACAGTTACTCAGAACAAGACAAAGATAAATATGTTGGTAAACAGATTTGTTCTTCTTCTGATTCTCCTTTAATTTGCCCAATTTGTGATGAAGAACAACCGTACACAACAGTTGGGAAACTGTTACTGAGAATAGCTAGTTTCCCCCTGTATTAAGGTACAACTTCCTATGTGAATAATATTCAATGAATTTTGTTTCAATTCTAATTCCTACTGCAGGTATGTTCTTAACCAGAGAACAGCAGAGGAAACCGAGTTCCACCCAGGCAAGTGAAATCTCAGGCAGGGTGTAAATGCAGAGATGCTATGTTGATGATCTTCACAATCTTATGAATCTCTCAACACAACAATATGAAATGCAAAGTATGCAAGTGTGACTATGCAAATGACTTATGAAATGTAAATTATGAAACGCAGATGAAGTATACTAATGCAATTTCACAACCAGTTATAACTCTCTGATTATCCTACTGATTGGCTAAACTGAAAACAATAAAACAAAACTCTGTTCATTCATCATTCCCAATT
>MU228374.1:2552360-2571140 GCA_018584345.1 Thuja plicata | reverse complement strand
CAGTGAGAAATATCAAAGTCAACCATCTCCGAATTATTGATGTAACCTTGCAGATTAATGTCTGTAGTCATGAATCGGTCAAAAGGAGAATAAGATCGATGATACAACCATCAGAATTGTAATAAAAAGTCTCCAACGTATACACCCAATACTTCCGCTGTCTCACTCTTTCAAAGGATGAAGCAGCAATACTATACAAGAACCGTAGACTATTTATAAGGAGCATTAATGATGGAATCGACTATCTCAGTGTCAGAAATTGAGAAGGTATAATATTGACAAAGACAGCAATACTATATGATTTCCCTTGTTATGTGGTTGACTAGTGTCTTCAAAAGCATCTCAGGTGAAGAGTTTTTGTTATGGATACGGCATTCGATGGGCAGCAACAACCTCTTCTGGCAGCAACGCACTTACGAGTTTATCATATCGACGAAGGATTACAATCAGCAGATATCAATTAAGTAATATTCAAGACCAATGAAGACCCAACAATGATACAAGTGATCAGAAGATAGTATGCTTTGCTTGGGTCAATCAATCAAGACATATTAACAATGCATGGGAAGGATCGATGAGATCTGTAATTACAAAATGCACTTGGACCAACAGCGACTAAGTAGAACATGTGATCAAATATAATAACATTACCCATAAAGATTAAATTAGCATCTATGAGCAGCAATTCATTAACAACCAGAAATGTCGTAGTATTTAACGTAGGCAGCGATTTACATAGCAACTATATTCCTCATAAGGCAGCAATTACATCTTATCAAAAGATTAAGACTTAAAGAAGAATGACCAATGGGAATTAAAAAGAAGACTTAGTAATATCACCGCCTTAAGGAGTGATTAGTTAAGAGGTGTGATCATGTTAACAGATACAAATCTTATTTGTTAAAGGAAAGTCACGACCCTTCTAAAAGTCACAACATGAAAGATATATAATTAGAATTGATATCATTCTCAAAGGCATCAATTCAGAATCTTTTTTCATCTCTTATCTATTCTTGGATCTGCTCTTTGAGTATATAAGTCTTTTTGGCCTATTTTGGTTGCATAAGTTCGAAGGCAAATATCAGAGACAGCACCATTGTTGCAAGTATAAATTGATCATATTAGACACAGCATCATTTCCATTGTTGCAAGTATAAATTGATCATATTAGACATAGCATCATTATCATTGTTGTAAGTATATATCTTCACATCTGAAACAGCAACATATCGCTATAAGCAATATTATCATACCTATACATTGCATGTATTTAACGACTGAGATCAGAAATAGCAATTTATCGCTATAGGCGATAGGAAGATAATTTAGCATACTCTACATTGTCAAATCAGAGAAGGCTAACATCATAGTGCATATCAAGATCATCCTTTGCATAATTGTCTCAGTCATGTCAAATATAGCAGAGATAATATTATCATTGTGAATCACACTAATTGCAGATATATAGATCAGATCATCTGGCATATATCTAATTGTTCAATCAGGGATAGCAGTGATCAACATCCAATCTATATACATTGTTCTTTGCATATTATTATTATTATTATTATGTATATATACATAGTGTATCAATTGCATAATTCAAAGTGTTATCATAGATCAAATTCATAGTAATGATTGTGACCTAAAGGGAAGAAGTGCCTTGCAATTGATTTTGCAAGGTAATTGTCCCAATTTCACAAGTTATTCTAAAAGGGGACATTACATACATGAAGAGTGAGAAAGAACATGAATTGGTCACAAGCATATGTGCCTCCTCAGGTGTCAATAAATTCACATCCCAAATAAAGCAATATGGAATGTAATATTTACATACAGTGCAAAGAGTAACATGGAGTTATAGAAGTTTGGTAAATTAAATCAAGCTTAAGTGAGCTAAGAAGGTTGCTAAATTTTGTCTCGCTTGCATGTGCTGAATCTTTTTTATCAATATCTATATCTATATATATAGCCCCCTCATAAATTGTTGTGCGCTGGGTAAACCTTTTAATTTGACCGATGATGCTGGCGTGACATGCCCTCTGGTACCACGTGGGCTTGAGGGAGACTGGACTTCGTGAGCTTATGCCTATCACAGGAAGCTCTTGCCAACCGAGCCAGACCTGCAGCCTACAAGATATTTACATTTTAATATAATTCCACTTTTTAGTATGAGTTTCATCATTTGGTCTTGCTTTTCAAAATGGGTTCTTATAACTACTTTATTTTCATAAGAATGTGTCTTTCCATCCACCAATATAAACGATAATTTTGTCATCTAGCAGACTTGATTGGAATAATAAAATACCTCAGTCAATGGAGGCTGAAAATCTAGAGACCACAAGAAGAGTTATCTGAACCATTCTTCGAGATGTGATGATATTTACCACATTATGCATGCCAAATTGTGCCAGTAGATCCAAGCAGTAGTTATTACTATTTACTAATTTAGTATTGCTAAGTAATTTAGAATTGTCGTCAAAGAAAATGGTAAGTGGCAGTGGGATGCATGCCATATTATGCTGGAAAAATAGTCTACATTGTTTGGAGACATTCCCACAAAGGGCTTTGGCAAAGACTGATGAAATCAAAATTTGCAACTGGCAGGTCCGAATTGATTGTAGAGGGCACTGTTTGATAAATTTTTGTACATTTTTTCCCGGATGGCTAATAAAAACAGCATTGTGTTATCATGAAGAGGACTGAGCTTCATTGATTAATTTTTGTTGAGCTTTCCTAACTATAAGAGAAAACTTGTTTATTTTGTAAGCCAACTCACATTAGTTTGTAAACCAGCTCACCTTTCATATAGTTTAATAGCCACACTTGATTAATGATAATGGTTTATGAAGTGCTGGAAAGGGTGAACCCAAGTTGTCTCTGTTGGATGGACAACATATTTTATTAAGCCATGATAATAAGTTATTTTGTTATAAGAGATTATACATAGTCGCATGATGTTATTAATGCAAGTGTTGATTGATAATATAGGAATATTATATAAGAAACTACCATAATGTTGTTTGAATATAGTCAATGCTGTTTTCCATGTAGATTGCCAGAGAACTCACTCTTCTTATTATAAATAAAGGTTTACACCTCTGAATGTAATTAATCCATTTTGGCATTTTCATATCCTTCAAATGATGTGTGATATTTCAATATAGTTTGGAGAAGTATTTCCTTCTTGGATGTGCATGTGCTCCATTGTTGTATTTTTTGTGTAGTTGTCCCTCTTGTGTCGTAAGCAGTTGGCTTCTGGTTGGTAGAGAAGTAGAGCCTGTGTATTGTAGGTGACAAATTTTTGTTGGGTTAGTTTGATTGAGATAAATGCTGTCTTTTGTTGGAAAATTAAATTCAGAGCCAATCAGGTATAAATTTGTCAAATTTGGAGCTTTTTGGAGGAAGACATAGCTAGCATAAGATCTTATGATGGAGTCATCTAGGAAGTTTAATTTCAAGCAACTTGAAATTGGTTGGGCTATGACTTTCAGCGATAATTAAAGATAAACAAACACTAAAAGTTTATTATTATCATTATAGTTAAAACTTAAAACCTTGGCATATATGAAATATTGAACAATATGGGTGTCACATTCCAGCAACGTTAGAGAAGTACTGAAACTAATTTTGAATGTATGTTATAATACATTTGTACAATCTATTGTTTACATGGATTTGAAATGGGAATAGAAAAATGAATTAGTCATGGCTAGTTTGGAGGTTAAATGCTTAGAATTGTATGAGGGGAAATTTTATTTTGGATTCTCTTTGTTGAATCTCCCATATGCGATGAAGTAAATTACATTTAGCTTATAATTGATGATTCTCTTTCCCTTTGTAATGAGACTCCGAGGATATTCAAGAGGCCAAAATGGTCTCTGAACTTTTTGTAGCAAGTTTTATTTTGGTTAAAGTGAATTTACTATTAAGGGGAATGCTTTTGTAGAAAGGTTGAAGAATAAAATCTTGAGGCTAGTCATGAAAAACAACAATAATGAGTATACATCTAAAATTTCCCTTTTACATGGTCTTATTCCAATAGATCGTGATGATTTGTTTTGTTTTGCCTTACTTGGATCCATTGTTGGCATGCTCATTGAGTCGGCGAGTACTCACTGAGTCAAACCCCAACTAGTACTCGTTGAGTCGGCGAGTACTTTCCGTGTCAAATCCCGAGTGAGCTTTTAAGCCATTGACTTGTGAGAAAAACTTGTTGACTTGCCACCAAAACTCCTCAAGTCTTGGACAAAAACTTGCTGAGACTTTAGCCTTTTTTTGGCCCAATATTCAATGAGTCTGCAAAAAATTTGGCCATGTAGGTAAAAAGGTCACAATGGCAAGAAAGTTCATTATATTATCAAATTTAGTCCTTTGTTCTGTCCAGGGCAAGTAAACCCTCCCAACCAGTAAGCATGCTTGCAACAATTTTTTATCCGAGAGAGAAAATTGGAAGAGATTTTTTGGTGAATATCGAAGACAAATTGGAAGCGTAGGTAGGTTTTCAGTTTTCCATTTTCTATGTTTTTTTAAAAACATTTTACTTCATTTTTGCGGCATCTATGTTAAAAAAAATCATCAATGCTAATCCTAGTAGTGTATTTAAATTTAAATTCCACAAAAAAGATTCATCACCCTTTGTCAAAATTTTCATTTTTTCCTCTGTTTTTTTATACCAAACTTATTTTTCTAATTTTAATCCTTTATTTATGAAGAAAATGTTTAGAAGTTTTAAACTAGATTAAACTTTTAATGATTCAAACTATTCTATATTGATTTGAACTAATTTAGATTGCTTTTTTTGGTAAGAAGTTAATATGTTTTGCTTTCACTTTGTATGTGTAGGCTAATTTATATTGGCAAATAGAGAAGCTTCTGCATCTGGTTAAGCCTCAGGCTCTGCCTCATCAGTGCTACCACCAGTATTTGTAGGCACTAGTCCTGCAGGAGCTAGAGACCCTGCTAGGAAATATGGCTATCAAGGACTCAAACTTGGGTTAGTTTATTGCATTAGATGGAAAAAAAATATATTATGGAGGCTTAAACCACCTCAAATACCATCTTGCATGCATTACTCATCGTGATGCCAAGGGTTGTCTTGGGATCACCAAAGAAATATAAAGAGAAATCAATGCCCTACTTACAACTGTAGAAGATAAAAATTGCAGAGAGGGCAAAGCCAGCCATGGTAGCATCCATAGCTTCTTCTTAAGGTGTTGCAGTCCAATCGGAATCAAATAAAGATGCATGTCAGGGCATAGTGGACTGTTCGTGGTCCATGTATTGGAAACAAATCCGACGCCATCTCCACTTCATCTACTTCTAGTAGAGTGCCAACAATAACGCCTACATGCATGCCACAGTTTTTTTGTGCCCAAAAACACACGTGGAGAAAAAACATCATTGGAAGCTATAGGGAGTCTTGAGCATGCAGATATTGCATGTGTTGATTTTCGATATTTCAATAACATTCCCCTACCAAAGCACTTCAACATGATCAACCATTATCTTATTGAGTGGGTTCCCATAAGCTAATGACTTAGGGTTAGGGGTTTCATGATGACAGTTTGATCCAGCTTTTAGTGGCGACAAGGGTTTATTTGAGCTTAGGAAGTGGAGATTTGCATAACTTTCTTTTTCTGAAGTGGTTTTGGACAATTTTTAGTAAGTGTCAGGTTGAATGCCGACTTGGTCAGTTGATAGTGTTTCTGTTTCAGAAATGTTGGTGGATGCATTGAATGTTGATATTGTGGGTTTTAATGTTGTCCAGTGTATTGAATTCAAATAACGATTCAACTTTATCATTATTTAATTTATTTAATGTTCGAGTATAAGGGGGCCTAAGTTAAAAATTAAAAGTGCAAAGTGACAAATATTTAATAAATTGTTTTATTGGGGTAGATGCCAACTTTGGGGAGACATAAGGAGATTTTAATTAAATTATAAAATAACCTCTTGGCTGGGTGGGGGGTTTTAGAGGTGTATAAAAGGTTGTTTTTGAGCTCCTTTGCACATGGTTGGATATGATATTTTGGAGCATACGTTTTTTGGTTGAACTTGTTCATATTTTGGCTTTGTGAGGACGAAAACCCTTGCAAGCAACATCTTCTAAGTTGCTAAAATATTAATCTGGATTGATTAACGAGTGGGTTCTTTCAAGAATCACATTGGAGCTTCACAATTGATTGAATTTTCAGTTTATGAGTAGCAGATTTACAGAGCAGAATGGAAAGGTATTGAGAAGGGAGATTGAGGAAGTATTTTGCAGTTTTGAGATAGATTTATCCTTTCTTGGGCTGATACTCTTCCTCTGCTGGTCATATAGCCATTGTAGGGACGTGAGGGTTTGTGGAGGAGTGGTGACTGGGTTTTGGAGGATTTTGTAGCTGATTTTGAACTTGGAATAATGTATCTACATCAAATCGTTGTTTTTGGAGTTTTGCTTGAGGGTGGCGGCTAAGGTTATATGTACCAGTTTGCTGATTTCTCTCTCATTTATGAATATTATTTGTAATCAACAAATGAGAATTTTTGATAGTTTATTGTATTGAGATTCCACCATTTGGGTATTTTTAGTTTTGATGATAAATTGTACTTCCAGTTTATTGCTGATTGTGGGTACTTGGAAATATTGCATTTGAAGAGATATTTTAGTTCTTTATTTATTGCAGTTATATCTCTTGTGAAATACTACTTTTGCACCTCCGTCTACTTCTATTGAACTCTTCAAAATAGAAAATAAAACAAAGAAACAAGGGTGAATATTATAGAGGTATCAGAGCAATGTCTCTTACCACCCTGAATGGTTCAACATGAAACAACAGTGATATTTCAACGTTAGAGTGTTAGCCTTTCACACATCATTACAACTCCCACAAAAACAGGTCTAATCCTAATTTGATTGCAAAAAAATAGAGAGTAGTAGAAGAACAAGGATTAGCAAATAAGGTTGATAGGGACCCATAAGGAACATGTTTACTGAACATGTTAGATACTCTTCTTAGAGGACAGCAAGCTGCACATTAGAGAGACATGAAACCAATCAGCATTTAGGGTAGTTGGTTGAGTTGATGGCTTTTCAAATGGGAGTTGATAGCTACAACAATAACAATAATGTGAGTGCAAATAATTGTGGAAACAATGGACGTCGGGGTAGTAACAATAGTAACAATGGTCAAGACTCAAGGGGATAACTTAGTTAACAACAAATATGCAAATCAGTGCGCAAGAATAGCTAATTCTAGATCCCTTATGCCAGTTTTACCATGTAGGATCCAACTATAGGTTGAAAATGAAACTGTAGATATTGATTTGTAGAATAAGTTTATGCAGGATTGGACGGATGGAGGTCTAGAGTTTCAGGCTGCTATATCACTTAGATACTACATTGACCTTAGAATGAAGCATGGACCCTGTTCTGGTGGAAGAACACATAAATATGACTTGCAGAAAAAGGTTGGGAAACTAACCCTTCCTCGCTACAACGGATTGGGGAAGACTTCAACTGGAGTTTGGGTGCAGAAGGTAAACACTTCATTTTAGCACAATTCCATGTTTGAGGATGAAGCTGTCAAATATGCTGCTATACACCTAGATAGTATTTCTCACAAATGGTGGCATCATGGGATGATAACTATGGACCATGATCCGATCGCTTCTTATGTTGAGGCTCATTGATAGATTTGATAAATACCCAGAGTTGCACTTCAAGGAGTTGGCTCAACCGAAAGAGTGGGGCTTAGTGGATGCATATGTTGCTGATTTCCAAAGGCTTTAAGTGTTAGGTGCATGTATTTTAGAGAGGAGGCTTATTGTTCTTTTTAGGGATGGCCCTATAGAGGGCTAGAGATATGGAGGCTTCTACTTCTAGGAGAAAGTTTTAGTCTAAGGGATTCCCACAAAAAAAAAGAAAAAGATAAAAAATTTATTATAGGGAATCAAATCAATCAAAGAATGAACCTAATAGGTTGGATAGTGAGCAGTTGAATGAGCTTTGCAAGAAGTTATGCTTTCATTGTAGGGATCCTTGGGACTTATCTCATAAATGTAGTGTTTAGGCAAAGGCAAAGCTGTTAGAGTACCTTTTAGTGGAAGACACAACATCAGAAAAATCAGATCAGCAATATAATTCAAAGAGTAGTCAGGAAGAAAGCTCATCGAAAGAAGAGCAAGTAAATGGTGTTACCATTGCCCAAATATCTAGCTTCCAAAAGGCAATAACTTTAAAGGTTAGAGTTGTGCGACATGGGCAACAGATAATAACTCTTATTGATACATGTGCCACTCAATTCTATTGATGAGATCTTTGTGGCTAGGTGAGGACTTTAGACTAAAGAACATGAGGGTTTTCGGGTAATGGTGGCCAAGGGTACAAGCTCAATTTTTCTCATAAGTTTTTTAATCTGAGCATACACTTAGGAGATTATGAGTTGAATGACGATTTTTATGTGGTGAATATAGGAGATACTGACATGGTTCTAGGGATGCACTGGATGCAATCACTTGTCAAGTTCACCTTCAATCTTCAGAAGATGGAAATGAAGTTTGAATCAAATGGGAGGAAGATAGAGCTCACAGGTTTATCAGATGGGGGTCCTAGAGTTGTATTCTTTAAAAGGATGGAATTTCTAACTAGACATGATAAGGTGGAGTGGGAAGCAAATTGTGTCATAATGGCTATAGTTGTATACTAGCGAAAGAACACTTATTATCCAAACATTCAAAAGTTGCTAATGAAGCATAGTAAGGTGTTTGAGTGTGTACCACCTAGAGAGCCACTTGAGAGGGGAATAGAGCGTATGATAGAGTTGGAGTAGGGTGCTGAATTAGTGATCACTACACCTTATAGGCATCCGAAGAGGCATAAGGATGAGATAGAAAAATCCATTAAGGAGTTATTGGAGATGCAACACATTAGACCTAGACCCCTTTTTCTTCAGTAGTAGTTTTGGTGAAGAAGCATGGGACAATGCAAAACTGCATTACAATAAAAGACATGTATCCCATTTTGAGGATCGATGAGTTGATAGATGAGCTACATGATGCTTGTTCTTTTATGAAGATTGATTTGAGGTTAGGTTACCATCAAATCAATGTGAGGAAGGAGGATATACACAACACTTTTAGATATCTTTTTTATCACATCAAGTTTCTAGTGATGCCTTTTGGATTGACTAATGCACTAGCCACTTTCTAGTCTTGTATGAGTCAGGTATCTAGGAGGCATTAAAGGAAGTTTGTGTTACTAATTTTTTGATGATATCCTGAATTTTAGAAGAACAATGGAGGCATCTTGAGGAAGGTTTGAGCATATTGGAGAGAGTCCTTGTATGCCAAGGACTCTAAGTGTTACTTTGGTATGTCAAAACTTCTCTACCTTGGTCATATTATCAGTTCAAAGGGAGTGAGAGTTGATTGTAAAAAGATCAAGGCTACTGTTGAGTGTCAATATTTTCTTAAACTGCATCTCCACTTACAAATTTGAAGAAGGGAGCTTGTGAGTGGTCTGTTGCAACACAAAAATGTTTTGATCACTTCAAAGCAAAGTTGCATGGACATGAATACGGATGCAAATACAGATACGGTAATGGGTACAGATATGACAATTTTTATAGACCCCCAATATGGATACGGCTGGATACAACATTTCTAAAAAAATATTCACATATATTTAACACAATTTTCTAAGTTATTAGAGGAGATTTTCATTACATCAACAACAATATAGACACATAAATGCTACATAAATAATCATAAGTTAGTTTAAGACTTCACAATATGTAAAAATAGTAGAGCTGCATCAGAAGATAACCAAAAAAATGGGTAGCTGAAATAGAAAAACATTTCATTTGTCTTTCTCATTTGGTGCAGGTTTTGTTTATACCACTTTTTAAAAAAAAAAATAAAATTTGGGAAGATTTACACCAAATCTTTAAAACTAGCAATTGCACTTTTGGTGTGCAATGGGTACGCCGAATATATGTAGAGGGTTTTTTTTTTGTTCGAAAGCAATTATTTAAAATTTCATTAATGTAGAAATGACTAGTTTGATATTTATATTTTGTAATAATTTTTTTATCATATACAACTTCATAAGCTCTCCAATTAGCTAACCACACAATAACTCAAACTTTTTTCACAGAAAGTTGAATCTGAATTATTTTGTATTATTTTACTACCCAAGTTCTTTGTTTTAAATATTAAAACTCCTCATTTATAAACTTGAAGAACAAAACAACTCTCTCTCTCATCAACTAATATCCATATCTCCCACTCTTCTCTCTCCCTACTCTATCCATCTCTCTCTACCTGTCCCCATCCTCCCCTCCCTCCTTACCTCCATATCTATCTATCTATCTATCTATATGTACCTCTATCTCACTTTCTCCTCTCATCTCTATTTTTCTCTTCTCATATATATCTCTCTCCCCTGCTTTCTTTCTTCCTCTATCGATCTCTATTTGTATCTCTACTCTTTGTGCATGTATGCATATCTATCTCTCTATTTATTTCTCCATAGATTCTCCTTATACCTTTATCTCTTTATCAATATATCTCACCATCTAGATATCTCTCTCTATCTCTCCCTCTTCATCTCCTTAACTCTATATTTATCTCTCATTCATCCTCTCCCTATATCTCTATCTATTTCTCCATGTCTTTCTATCCTTCAATATTCACCTTTGCCTATATCATCCTATTTCTCCCTCTATCTCTCCATATCTCTCCCTCTCTCCTTGTCCTTGTGCCCGACCATCTCTCTCCCTTTATAATTATATTATTTTTCTTCTCTATCTCCATCTCTCTATATTTATTTCTTTAATATCTCTCTATTCCTATATCTCCCTTCCACTCATTCTCTCCATCTCTATATTTTTATCTTTTACATATCTATATATACACCTATCCTCTCTTTATCTCTCCCTCACCTCTTCACAGGTCTCCTTCATCTACATTTTCATATCTATCTATATTACTATCTTTACCATCATCTTTATCTCTATAAGTTATCTCTATCTCCTTACCCCTCTCTCTTTCTCTTCCCCATTGTATCTCTTTACCTTATGCAAATGACATGTACCGTCCACGATGTGTCTGGTTGGATGCATAAATTTATTTGAGTGTGTGAACAATTGTTAAAATGAGACATGTGTGTGTCTGTGTGTGTGTGGTGTAGCATGAGAGTTATGGAGTGAACAAGAAAGAGAGGTAGATATAAAAGGGACAAGAGTGAGACAACAAGGTGATAGAGAAAATTAAAAAAAAAAAATGTGAAACATGATAATCAGTGGGTCCTTACATGATTTAGTTACAATTGAACATTATATATTTTTGTATTATATATAATATGTTTAATGTTTGTTTTTTGTTTCCTATATATAGAATTAATATATTAAAATATTTATTATTATACATTATCTTTTAAATAATATAAATTATTAAATATAAATATAACTTAAAAAAAATGATATAAATTTTTTACATTTAATAAATAAAATATTAAATATAGTATATGTTTAGTGTTTTGTCTGCTTATTATTAAAATATATCAAATTTATTAGAAAAATGTATTTAATTCATATCTATTCTTATATATCTTTTAGATGATAATAATCTTTGTCTCGAAACCTGTGGAGGAAATTCTATAATCTCCTCAACCAAAGTTATTTTTGTCAATATTTTAAAAACTAATATTATCTAATTATTTCATCTGATTTTCTGATTGGTGGGGGCATTTTGTTGGGGTTTTTAAGCTTTTTCTATTTAGAAATTTGAAAGAAAAAACGTTGGACGAATAAAATCTAACGTAGAGATTTTAAGGTCCTCTAAAATTTCAGAGTATGGTGCTCCCTTCAACAGTCCACATTCTCTATACTCATGGAGACATGGCGAATTGGCTGTTCATTTTTTTGATCTCATCTTGACACAAAATTTAAAAAAAGACATCTTACATAGATTGAAAGTGACTGATAATTCCACTCGTTGTAATTAGACAGTCGCACTGTGTTGTCCAAGCGACACAACATGCCAGTTCTTGATCATGAGTGTTTTTCTCATTGTGTGTGGTGTCAATTTTTAACGTGCTTTTCTTTTATTATTGGATATTTGATAACAATTTATTCTCTTTCAAATGATTCTGAACCAGGATTTGTATCTAGGGTTTGTAGTAGGTAATGGTGAGTCCGGATAGCACTCCCTTCATCCATTCTCCGCCTTATATGCTGCCAATTCTCACCAATGAATTCTTCATGGCCCATCTTCGTATGTGCAACTGAGAATTCGAAGGTCCGGAGAAATGGGGGTGATTTCTGTATTCACATATAGTAGGTTTAACTCTAAATTAGGAAGATCCTTGTATTTATTATATAAATTAAAATTACATGTATAAGTTTCGTATCAGACCTCATCACTTTATAATATCTTGAAATTGTTAATTATAGATGTTTAACCTAATAAAAATTTATTAACTCTTATATAGAAAATTAATTCTTTCTTAAATTAATTAAACATAATCTAATTAACAAATTATATAATTGTAATTACAACTCGATCAATATAATTTTATAAGATAGAAAAAGAATTTTATTTCAATATATTTAAAACATAATTTTATTATAAATATAATTTACTTTAAAATTGCCTAAATTTATTAATAAACAAAAATATTAAAAAAATAACTTTCAATTTCCACTTTGTCCAAATTTAGAGAATATGAACTAAATTTAAATTCATAATATTAGAAATACAAAATTGAATTTTTTAAAGTTACTTTTCGATCATTACCTTTATCTAGTGGAAATCTAGTAAAAATAAAATAATAGCGAAATTGAGAGATGAAACTTATCTATTAAGATAAATGTTTCAACGAGCATTATTTGCCTTTGTGGGAGGTGTATTTTTTTGGCTGGTCATTAAATTACTTTTACCAAGGAAGGGACAAAGGAAACTACGTAGAATGTGGACAGAAAAAATCTGCACAACCAAAATGAAGAGTCAATTTATTAGATGGTTTAAATAATTTTATATTTGGATTGTTGCATCAGGCAATTTATTAGATGGAAATAAATAATTGTTTACTCAGATTTTTGTACTATGCAAGGAACTGACGGTTATGGTGTTGTAAGGTATGATGTATGTGGCAGCTTTTTAGGGAGAGTTTAATGTAGCAAATAGAAGACCGAGGAGAGTTTGGCGATTTCTGTTGATCTATATAAACTATTAAAAAAAATCAACGGCGGTAGACGTTTCAATCGTCTTGCACGCTTCTGCACAACTGATAACCGTCGATTCATTTTGACAGCTCGGCCTTCTCATATAAGAAACGCCTTCGGCGTAAAAATCAAATCACACAGTATTTGGCACGGTTGGAAAATCAATTTTTTTTGGCACACATGGGTACAATATTCGACATGTATCAGGGCTGTATTGAATGCGTTTCCAAACTGGATACAGGGATACATGCGCCCGAGGGACAAAGGAGTTTCCAGCAACTTTGCTTCAAAGAGGTGATATCTCCAAACCTTTTGAGTTGGAGTGTGATGGTTTAGGAGAGTGGTTTGGTGTTGTATTGATGCATGAGAAGTATCCCATAGCTTTCGAGAGCATGAACTTGAGAGATGTGGAGAAGAGGTACTCTATATATGACCGAGAGATGTTGGCCATCATGCATGCATTGGTTTAGTTCAGACCTTATTTTGTAGGGGGCAAGTTCACCATCTAAATGGATGACAACAAAAGTGGTTGTGTAGATTACAATTCCCTGATTTTGATATTGTATATGTCAAGGGGAAGAAGAATGTGGTTGCTGATGCACTTCCTAGGATGCCTCATTTTGCTCTTTGGTTGAGATCACTATTGATTGAAGAGAGATGATTTCAGCAGAGTATGCTAAGGATTCTTGGCCAGCGGGAATCATTGAGCGCGCTATTTATGATGATAGGTACACAATGGCCAATAAGCTGATTATTTACAAAGAGAGGATTTATTTGGTGCCTAATTCACAGCTTAAGGTGAAGATTTGTGGGACTTTTCATGATGCACCTGACTGGTCATCTAGCATTCTTTAAGATTTACAGGCAGATTCGGTAGAGGTTGACATGGAAGAGGGCTTAAAATGAAGTGCTTAAGTATGTCAAAGTGTCCCACATGCCACTGGAGCAAAAGTAAGCACACATTTTTCAGCTGGTTTGGTTCAGCACTTACCCATTGCCAATCAGATATGGGAATGCATTTCCATGGACTTCATCATGGAGATACCTAAGGTTTAGGGTAAGGTTTGCATATATGTTGCTGTGGACAGGTTGACTAAATTTGCATGTTTCTTTGCAATTTCTGCAACATATACTGCACCACAAGTAGCTGATTTGTTCTACAGGGAGATTTTTAGACTTCATGGAATGCCTTGGAGCATAGCGAGTGATAGGGGCAGCAAGTTCCTAAGCCTCTTTTAGAAAGAACTTTTCAGATTGAGTGGGATTGAGCTCACTCCTAGCAGGAGCTACCACCCACAAATAGATGAGAAGGGAGTAGGGTTTTCTGTTGTGATGTCCAAGGTTATGAAATGAGATGCGGATACAATTTGATGACCTAGATTCGCGAGCTGTCAAACAATTTCTGAGCACCTTTTTTTTAATGTGAAGGGCAGGGTTTGAAGAGTCAAGCAAGACATAACAAATTAAATAGCTACAGTTCTGATCCACACAATAAAGACAAGGGCAATCAGACACCTGTTGCTGTTATTATTAAATCTACAATAGAAACTTCTGAGTTACAACCTGTTCTGATTCCCTGAACCTGGCAACATGAATTCCTCATTTCAAGCTGTTACAGTCATCCCTAGATTGGCCAAGGGTTTCTTGATCATTTGAATGGTTGAAATAAGAAGTAACAATACTTCCAAATTGAAAATTCAGGTCACAAATCTGAATGTTAACTTGGCAAGGTGACCACCTGAATAAAATCTACTTTTGGAGATTTGAATGCAATGGCTTCCCTCTCTGTGATTGGCATTGGAGTGCTGGAGACAATATAAGTACAACATTGTAAGTATGCCTTGCCTAGTATGCAATAAGCCTACCTAGATTTAGATCAATTTAGAGGCTTGTTGCTGCCCTAATAGATGACAGGTCTGGGTTTGGACCTGATATTGGTTAATGTGGATGATGATTGCAGCTGGTAGTGATCTGGGCACTATATTCTCTGGTTTTTCTCATTTGAAGTTGCTAGTGAGGGTCAGTACTCACTTAACACCTGTAGCTAGGAGGTATGGTGCTCCTTGTTAGGTGATTGGGTGTCCTTCGGCCTATAGCCCTACACTTGTTGTACTCCAACCCCAGCACTGTCCATAATGATTTTGTCCTAGATTGTGTGGCAATAAAATGTTCCTGTTGGACACTTAGTGGTAGATGATGGGATGATCTGTTGCTTGGAGGAATGAATTCTGATCTGACGTAGCTGAAATCACACTTGAATTTGCGATACTTTAACTAATCCTGCAATGAAATGATGTTTCAATTAGCACAATCTACAACTTTTGAAGTAATTGCTATGTTAGGTTGTAATGTCCCCAGTTTTTATAAAGTGATTTAATTAAGTGGTCCTGAAATTTTAATAATATCAGAAGGACTTATTTAATTAATTAATTAAATTATTAAATAAAAGAGCTAAAATAATAAAATAATGTCGGCCTACGACCTATTATAACTTTCTAGACGCTTCTTGGAGGCCTTTATAAGGAGATGGCTTGGTATTGTAAATCATCATGGAATGTATTTGAACTCTTCTTTGTAATCCTGGACATTGGAGGCTTAAGGTGGTTTGGTTGTATGCAGTTTCGGAGGTGAAAGACCTTCCCTAGCCTGTATTCGCATTTTCGGTGGCAGTCATTCTTCACCCTAGTTTGCCGTTGGAAATATCATTTCAGATATTTCACCTTGTGCTTAATTTGGCCAACTTGTGAAGTCTTCAGTTGAAGACAATTTTTGAGGTAACCTGAGATATCTATTCTGAAAATACAAATTATCCACTCTTAGCAATTCATTTTGGTTGTTGGTGTGTGCTTTGTGTTAAAACTTTAACAATAATACATTTAGCATTTGCAAACCATATAGTTGAATCATATCAATTGAGGTGTTGGGTGCCGAAGGGTATTGAGCGCCAAAGGGTGCCAAAGGCAGAGTGCATGTGGACGTACAAAGTGCAGCTTGCGGCTGTACAGTGTGCAGTGTGTGTCGTGCGACGTGTAGTAGAGTGCAGTTGTGCAATGTGTGGAGTGCGAAGTGCAACGTGTAGAGTGCAGAGTGCGGTCATGCGGTGTGCGACATGCAAAGTATATTCATGTGCTGTGCGGAGTGTGGTGTGGGGCTGTGCAGTGTGCGTGTGTGTAGCGTGTGGCGTAGCATGCAAAGTGTAGTCGTGTGGTGTGTGGAGTGTGGCGTGCGGTTGTGCGGTGTGCGGTGTGCGCAGCGCAGTTGTGCAACGTGTAGAGTGTGAGTGCAGTGTGCGGAGTGTGGAGTGCGATGTCCGGTGTGCGAGTGGCGTGTAGAGTGCTGATGTGCGATGTGTGTTTTTCCGTATAGGGAAACTTCAGTTCAACTATCATTACATATTTAGTGTCAAATTGGATTGGTACATTACAGTGGTATTAGAGTTGGTTATTCTGCTAGCTTGTTGGGAGAATCATTACACTCAGTGATGGAATGGGAAATGGCCATATAACAACTTTGTTGAGGGAATTAGCAAGAAGTCAACAACAACTCAGTAAGACCCTAGTGTAGACATGGAATAGATAATAAATAAAGTTAGATGGTCGGGTTTGGTTAAAGTATGATTAATCAATGTCTGTTAGTAGTAATTAGTTGGAAAACGGTTGGCCTCGAACCAACCTTTGGCTCTCTATATAAGAGTCCAGCACATTATTGTAAGATCTATCTTTTTGGGTGGAAATAGAACGAACTGCAATAAAATAATTAGACCTATCTATGTTGTGTACTTACTGAGTGTAAGATGATTGCTGGTTATATAGTGTTCCTTTTATGTTCCATCTCTGTTCCATGCATGTCCCAGTTTTGTACTACCGTGACCAGGTAGATCCTATTGGCAACTAACATTTTTGCGCCGTTGCCTAAATCGAACCTGAGGTCTGATTAGGAGGGGTTAGTACCTTGGCTGGTACGTGACTGGTACAGTACGTTACATAGCTTTGGGCTGGTACGTGACTGGTACGGTACAGGACTGGTACGGTGACTAATAGTTTGGCATAGTATAGAACAGGTACGGAACGGGACTGGTACGCTGGGCAATTCTACTAGTAAGTGACTAGTGCAAGGCTAGTACGGTGACTGGTACGCGCAGCAAGATGGCAGCATAATGGGCCGCGAATTCATACAACAAACCCTAGTGACTGACAGTGACATAGAGGATAACGAAGTAACAAGGGAAGACCAAGTCACACAAGATCTACTCGAGTCTTGGGACGTGGCGGTAGACAAGTACATAGAACGAGAGGCGGAGCAAAGGGGTGCCATCTCGCCTAGTATAGTAAGGGCTGAACTCAGTGTCAACTCCGCAGTGTATGACCTCCTGGGGAGCATCCCAAGACTGTTGGCACAAGAATTGGTGAAACTCGAAGAAGAGCGAGAAAGCGTTAGGAGGGAGCAACGATGACAGCAAGTCTTGCAACAATACAAAGAAAGGAGTCGAAGGGAGGAAGAAACCCCAAATACATCAAGATGCCGTACTCACAACGCAAGTAATTAATGCCAAACCTCCTTAACAAAGACAGGAGAAGACAAATGCGAGAGGAAGAAGAGGCTGACCCAGAAAAGTCGGTAAGAAGGTCACTACGTATTCAGGAGCAGTTGGAAAGGCGGTTGCGACTACAACAGTCAGCAAGAGATTCGCAAAAATTCGTTACACCACAAAGATTGGACAACCCACACGAGGACTTTGCACAAAGGTGGGACAGAATATATAGAAGCCCTTGGGAGGAGGAGATTGAATCCCCAAGTAACAGTGCGGAACGTAACCCACTGCCAATTAAATACTTCAACTCTTCCAGTGATGAGGAGGAGAAGGTTGACGGCGAGGTTGGCGATTTGCTACACAACTTCAGGGGCCTAACCATTTCGGAGGGAGACAACGAGGGATGCACAGTCGGCAAACCAACCATACCGTCTTGCGGGGGCATTAAGAAAATGGCACACAACCCAGACAAACAGAAACTTCCAAGATTCTCTGGAGATGGAGCAGATGATCCCGGGAGGCACTGTAGAACTTGTATCACAATATGGGAAGCTAATGGCATAGCAGATGAAGATGTCTGGCTAAAGGCATTTCCAGCCACCCTGCGGGGGATTGCTATTGACTGGTACACAGATTTACTAGCGAGTGCAAAAACATCATGGAAAGATATGAGGAAAGCATTCGAAGAAGAATTCCGACTCCTTTGGGACGATGACGAGGTGATGGCTGAAATTTACAACACAAGACAAGGAAAGCATGAGAACGTAAGGACGTTCTATCGGCGGCTAAAGGAATTAACGGGAAAAATGGACAACGAACCAGCAGATGGGTTAAAGAAAAGATGGTTTATTGAAGGCCTCAATCCATCCCTTCGAAAACAGGTGAAGGTGGTCCCACCATCGAGCCTGAAAGAAGCCTACAATAGGGCTATGGACATCGAAAGTGAAAACAAAACATCCAAGGGGAAGAAGCGCATCAGCGAGGATGAGAGCAGCAGCGATGAAAGCAGCGAAGAGGCCCAAACAATACAAGCATTGA
>MU228374.1:2531316-2545019 GCA_018584345.1 Thuja plicata | reverse complement strand
AATAATAGTTGGTGTATTCTCCCATTTTGTAATGTCGTCTGGAAGACGACAAGTTTTGGGGGGGGGATGATGTAGACATGCAATAGATAATAAATAAAGTTAGATGGTCGGGTTTGGTTAAAGTATGATTAATCAATGTCTGTTAGTAGTAATTAGTTGGAAAACGGTTGCCCTCGAACCAACCTTTGGCTCTCTATATAAGAGTCCAGCACATTATTGTAAGATCTATCTTTTTGGGTGGAAATAGAACGAACTGCAATAAAATAATTAGACCTATCTATGTTGTGTACTTACTAAGTGTAAGATGATTGCTGGTTATATAGTGTTCCTTTTATGTTCCATCTCTGTTCCATGCATGTCCTAGTTTTGTACTACCGTGACCAGGTAGATCCTATTGGCAACTAACACCTAGCAAGAGGACACTGACAGATGAAGGAGATGCTCAATCAATTGACCGTAACAAGGATGCAGGGAGCTTCATAGGGGTTCAATACAAGGCCCACGATGCTAACCTTCCTTGCGAGGATCAAGCAACAAGAAATGCAAACACCCACTTTTGCTGAGTCCCTAAACAAACCCAAGAAGGATTGGGTTGATGGTGGATGACAGATGGACATATCTCTCAAGGACTACATAGACGTGATGATGAGGTATCCATCCTCCATAGGTAATAGAACCTACAACAACAGTCTCCGACGGGAGATTGACAATGAGGTACTTAACACCATGCAACCTAAGGAAGATGAAGGTATGCTCTCAACTTTGCTTCAGCCACAAGAGGATATGGATAAGCAAGAATCAACAATTGTCCCTTCAAATGGAGAACATCCAAATCTTCAAGCAACTACAAAGGTGAGGAAAATGCTTGCACAAATTTTGTCGAGCCAACATTTGTCGATCATTTGATGGAAATGCAGGCTCTACTAGTGATCCTTCGAATGAGCAAGCTCTACCATTGGTTGAAGCAAATAACACATTAGGGATGGAGATCAGGAATTGCATTGCATTGAACCAACACTTCTTGAAGATGACAGAGACACTTCAAGGGATCACGAGGATTTGCTTGGCAATGATGGGTAGGGTGTTGTACATATTGGAGTAGAGCAGCGAAAGCTTATTAGAGATTTCCACAGCGTTGGATCCAGAATGTTTAAGGAGGGTGCACACACGGTTATGATGAACCATGGAGTTTACACTGGATATGGCTACTGGTGTCTGCGCATGGTGTGGGATCCTGGAGCCTGTCAGATGGCGGATAGTTTGTCGATTGCTTGAGGGCAAGCAATCTTTGAACCAAGGGGATGGTGATGTCCCCAATTTTTATAAAGTGTTTTAATTAAGTTAATTAATTAAGTGGGTCCCAAAATTTAAGTAATATCATAAGGACTTATTTAATTAATTAATTTAATTATTAAATAAAAGAGCTACAATAATAAAATAATGTCGGCCTATGACCTATTGTAACTTTCTAGACGCTTCTTAGAGGCCTTTATAATGAGATGGCTTGGTATTGTAAATCATCATGGAATGTATTTGAACTCTTCTTCCTAATCCCAAAAGCTTGACGCTGAAGGTGGTTTGGTTGTATGTAGTTTCAGAGGTGAAAGGCCCCTCCCTAGTCTGTATTCCCAGTTTCGGTGGGAGTCATTCCTCACCCTAGTCTATAGCTGGAAATATCATCTCAGATATTTCACGTTGTGCTTAATTTGGCCAACTTGTGAAGTCTTCAGTTGAAGAGAAATTTGATGTAACCTAAGATATATAATCTGAAAATACAATTTTCCACTCTTAGCAATTCATTCTGGTTGTTGGTATGTGTTGTGTTAAAACTTTAGCAACAATAATACATTTAACATCTGCGAACCATATAGTTGAATCATATCAATTGAGGTGCTGAAGGGTGCCGAAGGGAGTCGTAGGGTGTCGAAGGGTGTTAAGTGTCGGAGGGTGCCGAAGGTGGAGTGCGGTGTGCAGAGTGTGGCTGTGCAGTGTGCGGGCGTACAACGTGCGACGTAGCATGCGGAGTGTAGTCGTGTGGTGTGCAGAGTGTGGAGTGTGGCGTGTGGTCGTGCGGTGTGCGGAGTGCAGTCGTGTAGCCTGTGGAGTGTGGTGTGCAAAGTGTGTAGAGTGTGGAGTGTGATGTGCGGTGTGCGATGTGCAAAGTGCGAGTGGCGTGTAGAGTGCCGACGTGTGGTGTGTTTTTTTCCATACAGGGAAACTTGAGTTCAATTATCATTACATATTTAGTGTCAAATTGGATTGGTACATTACAAAGGCAAGGGTTTTCGTCCTACCTAAGGTCTGCAAATGAAGGGTTTTATCCAGGTATGCAAAGTGGATGAAAAATGAGCCTTTCAAAACGCTAAAAGCATTGGATTGACTATATTGTTTGAAATAAAAAAGATGAGAAGCTAGTTTGCAGCAGGAGTCAGGTGGAAGGTTTGCTCTTGCAATTTTACATCATTGATAATAGTTTACCGTCACAAATTTGAAACACTAATAAAAGTCTACAATTGGGCACCTGGGATAAGTTTGCAAGAGTGAGTAGCTAACATTTCAGCAACAATTTGCAGCTAAAGAAGAACAAAAGGTAGGTGTTTGATGTTTAGAACTTCAAAAATTCTTTCAAAACTAAGTGTTAAAACTTAAGGATCTAAGGCAAGCTTTTAGAATTTTATTTTTGTTTTTCATTTTAGGTTTGCACTCTCTTTTATTTTAAAACAACAAAATGAGCTGCAGTGGAAGAAGAAAATGTTGGACATGACATGGAACAAAGAAGTGTTCTTGTTAGGGATTTAGGGAGTGGAAGTGTTGGTGAAGAGGGATAGCCACTTAACCTGTTTGAGTGCTGTTTGGTCCTCATAAGAAATTAGGCAAATTCTGTTCCAAACATCAAACCAATTAAACCTCTTTTGCAACTTGAAACATATTTAAACAAAGATAAAATGAAGAACTGATGGGGGAGTAGAGTTTGGTCATGTTATTTGTGGAAAAAAGATTTTAGAGCGAGCTACACTGGTTTCTAGTCACTTGTGGGGTTATACAGGACAAGGGGTTAAGAATTGTGAAAAAATAACTAGAGCTGACAAGCCAAATGTAAATAAATTGTTTATGAAGGGTGAAGTGACATCTAAGGGTATGCCAGTAGAGTCTTTACAATCTGATATGATATCCATTGCTGGTAGGTTTCTAAAAGAGATCTATAGTATAATTAATAGATCCAAAGATATAGAGATGACTTACCTTTAGCTTTTGTCTAGATCATGTTTGATTAGGTGTCATTTGCTCCAATGCTTCCATTGAGATGCTTGTGAAATATATTGTCATATTGGACTTCCCTGCCCTAGTATTGAATTGGCACACTTTTAGTATGCAACATGCAACCAGCCATGCCCACGATTTGTAGTACCACCATTCCACAACTCCATTTTCCTGTGAGGTGTAAGGATTTGAGAATTTCCTCTATCTTTTCCTTTTCATAGTATTTTTTGAAATGTTTGAAAGTAAACTCTCCCTATTGTCTGACCCAAGGATATTAATCTGTCTACCAATTTGATTTTCTACCAGTGTTCTAGAACCTAGATGTAACAAATTTATTAAATTGTTCATACTTGAACTTCAGAAAGAAAACCACATCTTCAAGAAAAATTATCAACCCAAAGAATAAAGTATCTTGCCCCTATTGCTGTTGATATTTTCTCAGACAGCAAACACAAATCAGCATGAATGAGATCAAGATCCCTTTTTGCTTTCCTGTGCACTTCAATTGGAAATTGTTGCCCCTTTTGTTTCCGACCAAACACCCTGCACAAACATCAAGTTTTTGATTGGAAGGCAGACTTGGAACAATATTGGTTCAACTAAGTATGTAAAGTTATTGAAAGTTCAAATCACCATAAGTTTTGCGCCAGAGAATGATGTGCCATCTTATTGTAAGACAATGCAAATTTATCATGTCTAGGTCAAGAAGTTTATATAGATCTCTTTGCCCAATTCCAAGGTCAACCTCACTCACCTATTTCACATTAGATAAAAATATTTGTTACCATTAAGATTTACATTAATGTTTGAGTTTTGGGTGAGTTTGCTAATAGATATCAAGATTTTATTCATCTCCAGGACATACAGAACATACCAAAACACATAGTTGACAACACTATTGGGACCAACAAGAACATCACCTCTATCTACTAGATGAGAGCAACCATCTCCTTAAGATGTGGTTTAGAATTGTATTAATATGGCAAAATTTACATACTAGTTGCTGCATCAAGTGAAATACCGTAATGCACTTGGATTAAAGTATTAGCACTTAATGACTTCTTTGCCACCTTGTAAGAAAACAAAATCAATATTTGTCCAAAGATTGGTCCCATTAAACAGCCACCACATTTGCTTTATTTTTTGACTTCTTATTAGCCAAACCATATTGTCGCTTTTGCAATTGCTTCTTGACATGGCCGAGGTTATGGTTGTAGAAACTTTTCATTTTGGTTTTATGTGAAGCTTCTGCAAATTGTTTACCAGAATATGCTTTGCTTTTTCCTTTATATTGGTGTTGCAAAACACTATTTGTACATATTGAAGTGGCTCTCCTAACTATGTTTGTTGCCTTTTCTTTTGCAAGAGATATGCATTGACATTTTCAAAGGTGTAACTTTTGATTCTCAGACAATAGGTTGAAAGACAACAAATTAATAATAAAAGGTGCTCATTATTCATTCCCACAGCAGCCATATCTTCATCATCTACCTTTTTTATTTATGATATATAATTGAATGCTTAGATCTTTCAACCAAAGCAGATTCTTGAACGAGAACTGCAGTTTGGCCACATTGTGGATAACAACAAATTCTTTATGTACAAAGGATGATTTTCATCTGATCTTTGATTCTTAATTTTCATAGTTGCCCATAAGACAACAACAAAAGTGGCATTTCAGGCATGAGTATGGGATCATCACAGATATATAGTTTGAGGAGTAAGAGTGCTTTTTGTGACATTTATCAAAACTTTCAGTCTTCATAGATGGTCTAACTTCCTTACCTATATCACTTTGGTTACAGGCTAAATACTCATATATCATTTTGATTTGTATCTTGTGACTCCAGACATAGTTTTTGTCTGAGTTACCGATTCAGGTGTGGGTACAAGATACGAAATTGGGTACACAGGTATGCCATTTTTTCTTGGGTCTGGATATGGGTACGATATATATATATATATATATATATATATATATATATATATATATATATATATATAATGTTATTATAGCTACATATAGTATAGTCTATATTATGTATGTGTGAATTTTTATTTTTAAAACTAAAAAATAAATAAAACCCATGTATTAATAAACATTACTAAATATATATCAATAAATTTAGATAAACTTTATAGTGTTAACGTTTAAAAAAAAATACTATGGAAGCCTTGTGGGTTAAAAATAAGAAATGCAATGCGTGGTTTTGTGCTATTTTCAATTGGTCTAGTGAGCACAAAACAAATTAGATCAGAGGGAGAATTGAAACGACAAGAACAGATTGGATCAGAAACAGCGAGAACGGATTGGACGAATGAGCCGGTGGGGCCAAACCTGCAGTGATCCCAGGGCCGCACCGGGACTGGACTTGGACCTGGCTCAAACCCGGCTCCGCACCCAGACCCAAATCCACAAATCTGGTAACACAGGTTTTTGTTTGCGAGTTTGTAGGAGTTAGGTACACTAAATTTTGATTATTAACCATATTTGAATCGATAGAGACCTCAAAAGACAGGCATGAGTCTTGTGGCCACCAGCAAAAAAAGTGTTTAAACTTTAAATGCACTGTTTTTAATTTACAAGCCTGTGCATTTATGTTCCAGCAATAGAAATTACAGAATGTTTGCTTCCACTTATTATATTTTTAAACATTCATGCGGCAACAACATAAATATTCTGATTTCAGACTACACCTTGTTGTGCCTTTTTGTCTGCTTGTTGCTTACAATGTGTTTTTTTGGTTTTTGCCTTCCATGACCTGCCAACTATGTTTTAAAAAAGAATTGACTTTGTTGTAGCAGCTGATCTGTCCACCTGCAACCTACCTCACTTGCACCTGTTTCTGTAAAGATGTCTGTTCTTTCTATGCAAATGTTGAATTGTTGTGCCTTGTGTGGATGTCGGTCTTGCTCTACCCTATTTGTAATTCTGCTAGTGATCTGAAAAGTAATTCAGATTGATTGTATAATATCTGGGACGTTCTCTCTTCTCCATCATTTTAGACCAATTTTATTATGTTTGCAAGGGTTTTGGAGAGGTCTCATAATGAATGCCTGTATAATTTTGGAAGTCTTTGATACCGAATGTTATAAGGAGGAGAAGATGGATGAAAATGGCCACACATGTTTGTGTGGATGCTTATTTATTAAAAAGGAGCAAGTTATATCGTCTGTAACTTACACTGTGTAACTTAGTTGATTACATTATTAATCATGATAACTCATTTTTTATAATTTATTTAATAAAACATTAATACCACCTTATGTCTAAACATTATGCTGTGGAAAGGGATACTTGTCAAATGAACAAGTGGGATTGTTAATGAGGAAACAAGTTACATCGGTTGTAACTTCATTGTGTAAGATAGTAAATTTCATTAGTAGACATGATAACTCATATTGTATAGTTTATTTAATAAAATATTGATACCATTTTATGTCTAAACATTATGCTGTGGTAAGGGATACTTGTCAAAGAACAAAAGTAATTCTTGCAACCATTGCATTTTGCTACCTAAAACGCAGCTTTCATGGATTTTATAGTTTATCGATGGGTTGCTCATGTCAGAAGGCAATGGGCAAATGCTCTGTTCTAAGCTATGTTATGAAATACATCATTTCATTGGAATGTGGAGAGACATGTTCAATGCTGGAAATCGCAGAAGCCCATGCAATGTGTCTTTGAACTCCATGAGTTTCTTGATCCTTTACTCACAAGCAAGTTTTAAAAGAATATTTCTACAAATAGGGATATCTTTTATTATAATTTTGCTTACTATCAACAAATCTACTGACAAAATGAATTTGTTAACTAATGTTAGGAGGCGTACCTTCAGTATTTCACGTCTTATAAGACAAATTCAAATATTTAAAGAGTTGTACATGGTGGAGCTGTGGTATAACACTAGATATTGCATCTGCCAAAATAATACTATAAACTGGCTTTGAAGTAAAAGTTTTAGTATAACATAATTTTCAAAAATGATCTCAAGTGAGAACCCAAATTATGATTTTTTTTTGAAAAATGTGCCTATAAAAATGAAACAATAGGAAGATCAACCTTGCTTTGAAAGGGAAGTTCAGAGATGCTTGGTTTCATACGAATATATTGCCTTTTCTGCAAATGTTGTTGGAACAAAATTATTTTTTGTTTCAAAATTATCTCCAAAATATTATTTTTGTGTTCAAATTGGAAAGAAAAGAAACCCATTTAAATATGATTAAACCTTCTAACAATCAAATCATTCACAATATTTTTCATGCGTTCTGTTTCAGAAATAAATGAGGCAGATATTCAAATCCAAACAAAGATTTCTATTCTATATGAGGGTAGATTCACTATAGAATCAGAGAGAAATTTGGAAATTAGATATAAATAGGAGATTAGATATAGTTACAGATGGTAAGTACTAATGTAGAACAAAGGGCATCCTTCAATCTTTGGAACCTCCCGATGTTGATTCTGTAATGAGGTTGTTGTTTTTCTGATCTAATGTGCAGGATTGAGCTATGTTAGTATACACATAAATGAAGTTTTGGTACAAGTTAACCTCTCCAAGAAAGCTTGTAAGGCCATTAATAGCTGTATGGATGGGATATAATTATATGAAGTACTGTTGCTGATTTGCATGTTAGTATAAAAATAAATGAAGTTTTTGTAGAAGTTAGCCTTTCAAGAAAGCTTGTAAGGTGATGAAAAGCTATATGGACCAGCTATTCTTCATGGACTTCAACTTCATCTGCATCTGCAAGTTAGTTCTCCATCCAAGGAAAATAAGAATTTCTTTATTATAGAGGATACAAAGACCGGACCTCCTCCACCTGTTTACTCTAGATTGCAACTTGCTGCAAAACATTTTTCAGGCTGTCTTGAAAATGGTAGGATCCCTACTTCCTTGGCCCATATCTTGAACAAATTTATAGTTAATCCAACTAAGCTCCATATCTCCAGACAAACTATTATGCTTCACCTATACAGTCTCTTACTTTTCATCTGCTTCATCTCCCTGAATGGTTGCCTGGAACACTGTTCCCTTCAAAAAGGATACATTACACCCCTCCTATGCTCAGCATGATCCCATACCTTTTCTCATCCCACAACCACTTCTGACCAAGCTACTTTAAATGCTTCTCAGAAGTTGCTATGGTCTAGAAAACCCGGACAGAAACTATAGAGGGTAAAGATATCTACAACCCATACAAATGTTTTTGTGGAAGTTAATATGGTCTTGAAAAACCTGACAAATTCTAGAGGATAAGGGAGTTGGTGACCCTACAAATGTTGACTTGGAAACTGTTATGGTCTTGAAAGACCTGACAGAAACTATATAGGAGAAAGGAGTCCATAACCCATACAAGGAAATTGTCCTGTCCAGGATGGTGCATGGTGCCTAAAGACAAAATGAAAGGATTGAGGCCCTGAACAATTGTATGAACAAGCTTAGCTACATAATGCAATACTGTGAAAAAAATGTTGGAAGCTATCAATTGCTCTTCTTAACAGAAAATGTGAGATGAAAGATTGTTAAAATTTGATATTAAGAGCATACAAAATGGCTCCACTTGCCAAACAAAAGCAATCAACGTTGAATACCCTGTAGAAGAAAATACTCAAGGTGCCTGGCAAAGGATTTTCTTAGACCACATGCATTTTCTGCCTCAGCTTTCCCACTTTTATATTCAATGAGGAAAGTGGCCCCTTCCCCCCTATCCTGGGAACTCACTATTCCAATAAGTGTTGTCTAAATGAAATTATTCCAGTTATAAGTTTCTGTTTGTGAAGGAAACATGAATATAAATACAACTGAGTAGTAATAATTTTTCTGTAAAAGCCTAAAAGGTCTAATTATTTGATGGCAATAACTAATATTGCCCTGAAATATACCCTACGTAATAGTTAATCTATTGGAAATGACAATATTTAAAGATGATATGACAGGGCACTCACACATTCATGTAAAAAAATCTGTTTTATTCCACCCATCTTGGGCTTTCTTGGGTTGCCTATTTTCTCTATGGCATCCCTTTTGAGACATGTATGTTGCATTTTATATTCAGAAACTAGTATTCAAATCAACACAATATAAAGAACATTTAGCACAACACATGGTAGCTATAACCAAGATAACCCAATTAAATTTGGGCATCCTATTTAGGAATCAGTGTTATTCCTAATCAACATCTTCTATATCTCATAATGGCACAACATAAATGTAGACTATTGCAAGAATTTGGTGTAAAACAGGAGATAATGTAAATTATCAACTAACACGGGGAGGCATATAACACGCCTATTAAATAATGATACACAGTGACTTAAGACTGCACCTTCATATGTATCTAATAGTCAGACATTCAAACAAGGTATGAAATATGATACAATATCAAAAACTCTGAGTCCTAGGTAACCATGTATCCTTTTATTTCCCCTGTTCCTGTGCCAGTACAGTTTGGGTGCTGGATACTGAGCTTGTTTGTGCCAGATACCCTAGAAAGAAAAAGACAATGTCGCAGACATTAGCAATATCTGTGTAACCACCATTTTAAGGTTTTAAGGGAGCTGTGTTCACTATCCTCAAAGCTGTCTTATATTCAGAATAGTACATGACAAAAATGTGTCTGTGAGTGTGCAATATCAAAATAATTATGTAACAAATTCTGATGAAGTGAATGGCACTTGCTGTGCATATTGGAATCAATAGCCAAGTTTTAGCTGAACAGTTACCACACTGGCCATATTTTTACTGTTTATGTTAGATATTGTGCTGTCTCTTATCACCTTTAGGCTTTATCCAAATACTTATTATAGTTTTGAAAGATCCAATATTTTCAGGATAGAAATGCAAGTTGCGTTCCCATATGTATTCACTCTAGGTTAAATTAAAAGAAACCTCTAACTGTCAGTAGTCATTAAATTTTCTTGCTAATATTTATAGATATCATCCCTGACATGAGTAAACTAAATGCAGGTGTTTGTTTTATTCTCAATCATATTCACAACATGCTTTGAACTGATTGCCTTGGTGGTATTCAAAGGTAACATTTTGCTTTTGTGCTGCACTAGTTTTTCTTGATAAAACTTATTCATTTGAGTGTCTACAGATCACTGTCTTTTGTTAGCTAAAAGTCAAGCCTTTTTGTCATTTTCTGGTCCTAATTTTCAATGCCTTGATTTTTGAAGTGAGTGAAGGTTTTGCTTTGTCTAAAATAAAAGTTCTCTATGTCCAGCCTGTTTTGTATGCACTTTTATGTGTTGATTATACTTGACAAATTCTAACAGAGTCCAGTGTAGTTTGTAAACAAAAAAGTAAGACTGAATAGTAAGTGTAAGAGCGTAGTTGCCAGGAAACTCGATTATAGAAATGTGGACTGCATCCCCATCCATGTACCTACAGTTTTTGGTGACTACGTTTATATATAATATAGCTATCTCCTCATTCATTTACCTGAGTACCCTGATTCGATTGGCATCGCTTCTCTGTCCCCATATTGATACCCCTTCTTCTCTTGGTAATTATGCATAGGACTGATAAGGAAACCTGAAATCATATAAGATTTCCAAGAGAACAAATAATGATATCAATATTCTTGAACTTTATTAGTTTCTTCATGGATCCACCACTGGACACACTGGTATTTCAAGCATTGTTTTTAAATTATAATAACGGGGTTCCAAATATGGGGCTTCAAACCAGAAACAGAAAGAAAGGACAACATATGCTAACATGATATACAGGGCCCCAACACAACAGAAAGAAAGAACAACAAAATTTGGTTGGCATCTCCATCCCTATACTGTTGCCCCTCCATTTCCTCGTAACTATGTGTAAGAGTGATTAGGAAGCCCCACATCGTATAAGATTGCCAAGAGAACTATTAATGTTATCAAGATTCTTGAACCTTATTAATTTCTTCATGCCACCATCAGAAGCATTTTTTATTTCAACATTTTTTTAAATTATATTAATGGGGTTCTGTGTGCGGTCCCAACCCAGTAATTAGAAAGGAAAAAACAACATACTTGAACATAATATTCAATGCCCTAACTCAACAGCAGAAAGAAAGAACATATTCTAACATATCAAAATATCCACCAACATTATAACCTAAACGATAGCTATATCAGCTTCAACAACACTACCTTAAAACCCACCTAAATGAGTATAAACAGAATAACAAAGTGTCAATACTGCTTGCCAGCAGTAGAACATAAGAATAGACCACCTAACTATACACTGCACCACAAATCTCTTGCACATCACAACTCTCCCAAAAGGAGATAACAGCCAAAACACCTGAACTGACTAAGACCAAAAGCCAAAAGCAGGGGGAGGGATCAGAGAAAAACTGTAAGCAAAACCTTAAAACAACACGCCTGAACAAAACCTACTAGAACATTGCATTCTTGTGCTAGGTGATGCAGTTCTCCAACACCCAGAAACTCATCTAGATTTCCCATTCATAGAGACCAAAGTGATCTCCACCAACAGTGCAAATTGTCCAGCTGTAGACAACTCCATGATAGTTAATTTCTTTAATCTCCTCTGTTCTTTGCAATTCCCATGTGAGTATACCTTCCTGTAATAATGGCATAGTATAGCCATTAGTAATCTCAAGTTTGCCATTGTGAAAGGAAACTACCATGTTCCTAATAGCCATTTGCAAGTCCTGGCAGAATGCCTCCAATATTTCATTATCTACCTGCAATTGATGGATACCCTCTTGCAATTTCTTTAACATTACTTCTGTAGCATTGCCTGAAGCATTCTTCTTCTTTTCCTGACCCATAAAACAACAGACCTTTTTGCTTCTTTTATTCCACCTCCTTTTCCTTTATGTCCTGTAGAACAAGCAAGTCTGTTTTATACTTAAATGAGCCCTTAAATCATCATTAACCACAAACATCTTCAACTTTTGCTCAAAATGTGAAAAAATCAATGACCTAGAATGCAGCTGGCCATTATCCTCTAGACCCTCTTCCCCTAAAATTGGCTTCAATAAATTTAGATTTCGTTCTTCTTCACAGTTGAAAATCCTTTTCAAGCGATGGTCCATAACTGGGCCATTGTGCAATGGGTCTTTTGAGCATCCCCTCCCCACCATTGTAAAGAGAAACCAATACACAACAGAAAAAAAAGCACTAGAAAGAACACCAAGCCATCTCCCTAAAACAAGTGCCCACACAAATCATAGCAATGCCAAGTGCTCATGCTACATTAAGATATAAAATTCCCAAAAAAATTTACGATCTTCTGTGCCTTCACAGATCAAAAGAATGGAAGTTTTTGACACCCAACTATAATTATCTTGTATATTTCATGCCTCTTAAAACAATGATTAAGGAGGACAATCCTTTAAAATTAGGGCTTTTAACTGCACCCAATCATACATTTCTATGGTGTCAACTAATGAGAAATCGGATTATAAGGCACATTGATTTGTCAATTAGTCTGCAACTTTATTTTGAGACCTATAACTATGCATCATCTTTACACAATTAAATCTTTCATTATTACTAAAACCGGTTTAAGTTGCCAATTTGGGCAATTTCCTTTATTAAGCACATCTACAACAACCTGGGAGTCAGCTTCACTGTCCACATCTCTATACCCAGCCCTATATGTAAATTTCATACCTTTAAGAAATGATTCCCATTCAGCAAGGTTAAGTACAAAATCTCCTCTATTGTTTCTTAAAAGTTAAAACAAATCCTGTACCTGCAGGACCAATATTGCCTTAATGTTTGCAAGGCTTGCTTATGGATGAAGTTCTGATTACCGAATTTGTATTTCTTTTGACATCAATGACAATATTTCTAACAATATAATTATAGCATATCATTTTAATTATTGACCTTCAAATTTCAACTTGTATCCTTTTATGTTATTTTGCAGATCCTACTTCAAGTGTCCTCGCATCTGGACCATATGGCTTGATATTTTCTTCATTTATACCTTTTTACTTTGATATACCAGTTTCAACATGGTTTCGCATATTCAGTTTCCGATTCTCTGACAAATCCTTTGTCTATCTTGCTGGCCTTCAGGTTAAAACATTTTTCTGTAGTAGATTCCCATTACATATTGCAGACTTGTACTGACTTATAGTGCAAGATTGTTATTTCACTTATATTACATTGCATCAGGAAGGTAGTGATATATCTCTTTGAATCACAGCTTCTTCTTTCATCATGGAGGAGGACATTTATACCAGGCCTTTGTGGCATTGCTGCTGGCTTGTCATATCGTCTCAATGTCTTTGGCATTCGTAGAATCAAGGTGCAAAACTGTTAAGTTTTTAGGATAGCTGCAAATGTAATAACACTATGTTGTATGTGTTTTCCAAATGCAACAATCTCTCTTTCATTTATATTGGGAATGAGGATAGGAGAGACATGTCCCTTCATGGGACATGTCTATTCATTATTATTTATAAGAAAG
>MU228374.1:2507980-2528983 GCA_018584345.1 Thuja plicata | reverse complement strand
ATGTTTCATCAATCAATTATTAATTAAGAATAATAATATAATAATTTAATATTAAATATTAAATGTCATATGATTAATAATAATATAACATATATATTATATTATTATTAATCAATATATATTATATGTATTGTAATGATCATACGACTGAAGATACAAACATTAACAAAAACTTTCATCATATTGCAGAGTTCACCTCAACATGTATACTGACATCCCATTAGCTATGGTTATGGATGCATTAGATGCCTTCAAATTTTGTTCTACTTGTTGATATGGACAAATTTTAATTCATTGCAAAATTTTATTTTGTCGTTCCATTTACTTTTGAGTATCATGATTGTGATTTATTCTTCTTTACATATAAGCACATAAATGCATTTATATATTTATACATATACATGCACGCTACATGTAAGCATAGACACACACATGCGAGCGCACGCGCGTGCACACACAAATACACACACACACACAAATGGATTTATATATTCACATACACAAATGCATTTATTTATTAGCACACGCATGCACACACATAAATGTATTTATATATTCATACACTCACTTGTGAACACACACATGCAGCAGCACTGATATACATATACTGTTTTGAAAAATTGTTGTAAAAGATGTATAAGAATTACAGTTTAAATTTTCAAATGAAACTTTGGCAAATTTGTAAAATACAAAATACTAAAATACTTGAATACTACCAAAATTTGAAGTAAATATTCAATATTAACAAGTTAACATTGAAGTTTGAACAATGAAAATGTCAAATTTGAAATTTATGTTGATCTCCTAAAGATGATTACAGTGAGTACAATGATGTCAAAATAACAAAATGTAGTGAAGGCCTCTAATCATTCCCATACTCCTCATCACTAGAACTGTTGGACACCACATGGTCTAGCTCCACCAAACTAATACCAACTAGCCTTGCCTCTGTAATTGTACCATCATCATCAACCTGTGCTGGCTCCTTTGGTTCTACATCCCACCATGTTATTGGACTCTCTATGTACAAAAGTGTCTTGGGGACAATGAGATGCAACACACTATGTACAACCACAAGCGTCTCTGCCCTTCTGGAGGTAAGTCTATTCCTCATAAGAGAGTGGATGAAGCCTAAGTAGACCAATTCTTCTTAGAAGTTGAAGAAGTAGAAATCTGAAATTACAATTGGATGGCTAGAGTGGTAGTCAAAAAAATCAGTTTGTGAATTCCACCACATAATTGGGTGCTCTTGCACCATAGTTGCCATATCCATCTTGGCTGCCCTAGACTAACCCCTAAGAGTGGCAATTTTTGCCCACTTAGTACGAATGACGCTGGCCTCTACAAGATCATACATCTTTTAAATGGCCCTAAAATACCCTACCTTCACCTGAACATTTGGTATGGGTGTAACTCGTCTTGGGGTTCAATGCACAGGCAGCGATGTGCAAGGAAATGTTGAGCTTCTCCCATCTCCGCTGAATGATTTTCTGAATGTGCTCATTGTAGAATAATAATGTGGGGTCCTTCTCTTGCACAATAGTCCTCAGTTGGTCAAGCATACTATCAATGCACTCATACACCTATCTATGGTCAGGTGCATTAGAATCCTCATATCTAATGACCTGGAAAACTAGAGTAATGATGGAGACTATATATTTTGCATCACCCCGAAAAAGAATCGCTCTTCACTTCAACACTCACCCTTCTCCCCTACTCTATCTTGGACTTGGGCCATCGTTTCCATTCTATTGTCATAACCATTCCTTGCAATGCCTCTTGCACCTCAAGCATTCTCTCGAAAAGAAAGAAATGGGATGCATATCTAGTCTCAATAGGTTTCAAGAACTCCTTAGAAAAGATTATGAAGAGTGCATGTGAAGTGTGGTGGTTGCAGATAAACATCTGCACATCTCTAGCATCATTGACCACTGATATGACCCAATCAATTTTCCCATGTCATTGAGTGCATTATTCATAGCATGCACACAACAAGGAGCTCATGAAATATGTCTATAGGTTGGCTTATAATTCTATTTTGTTGCTATGCACACACGGGCTGCATCTGTCTCTACTTGGATCATATGTTGTGGCCCAATCTCCTCAATAGTATCCTTGAGGATATGAAACAGAAAATCAGCATCTTTGTGATGCCCTGAACAATCAATTGCCTTAAAAAAATGTGGGCTATCTATACAAGTAATCGTGATATTTGATGAGTGGACTATGTCTAATGTCTGTCCCCCATCCATGACTATACTACATCCTATTGCCACCCATCATTCCTTCATTTTCTTCATTAATACATTTATCTTGGAATAGTTCTTATCCAAGATTGTGGTCCTCAATTTTGTCTCTCTTGGTGGTACATATAAGGGTCCTACCCTTGCCACCATTATCATTATCTTCTTATTATAAGGAGATCAAGCCACATGGAATGGAATGCCATTGGCAAAGAAGAATTTGCCAACGGTATCATCTATATCATCCTTCAATTGCAAATTGAATAATTCATCTATTTGGTTAGCAGCTGAACTTCTCAACTTGCGTTCCCCCCTACGCTCTACTGCATAGGCCTTTGAAGAAGAACCTGACATATGTGCAACTTACCTCTACAATGTATAGAAGTAGAACCATGTGGTTGGCCCTAGTGACCTTGTGGCCTCGTAAACAAAGAAGTAGAGATAGGTGTAGTTGCATTGTCTTCGTTGAAACCCCATAGCTTATATATATCAGCTTTGTATTTCAGATTTTCCGGTCTCCCAAAAAGGTACATGGTTTCACATCTTTTCATCAGATATGAAGGAAGTGGGCATCAACTCTAGTCATGCTGCCTAAAAGTTCAAGTGCACAAAAGTGCCACTTTCACAACCTTGTGCCCCCATATGTCCCAAGCCTACTTGCTAAGATTCTTGCAAAATATTTCAAAGGAGACTTACAATCAAAAGGACCCTTAGCATACTTTGCTAGTAATGTGGAGGGCAATTAGTAAAACTTGCAGCTGCACTAGCCATGGAACTAGTGGTTTGGATTTCATCCTCATGGTCACCTCTCTTAGCCTTAGCCTTAGCCTTAGGTGTATAATTGGATATAGTTTGTTCACTGTGAACCTCAATCTCATCCTCACTCATGTCATGAGAACTCATTGTGACACTCTAATAAATAAAGTTAATTTAAAATACTATCTTACCAATTAAAAAATTCTTTTCTAATATAAATCTTGGCTTAGGTCCTGCAATCAAGTTAGTCAACATTTTAAATGTAATCCATTAGGCCTCGTAATCTCATAAGGCCTCCTAATCTCATAAGGCTTAGGAATCCAATTACATATATATACATATATAAGCAATAGCATTAATAATCACCCAAAGCATATTCCTATAGTAACCATACTGGAAATTAGATAGAAACTTTGCAAACCACAATCACAAGGATGGTTATCATTGTATTGTGAGAGCATGGGTGGAAAATGGTCCACTCCATCTCTCAGTCCACCTTGGAGGCTGGCTGCCCTCCTTGATCAAGCCTATGAGCACTAATCAGCCTCCTTGCCAATGAGGCTTAACCCTCGATGGGTGGTTTGCTTGATAAGAGCATGAAGACTCCCTCCCTCCACCAAGGCTGGGAGAACACCTATGCTTCCCAGCCCAGGAGGCTTAACCCACACTAGGTGGCGTACTTGATGGTGTGTATTTTAAGTCTTCACCTCTTGTGAACTCGACAGGTTGATCAACCTTTTTGTTTTGCAACCATTTCGACCTAATTCAAAATAGATTAACTATATGAATATGACATCACATATTTATCAAATGGATATGCAATTAATTGTACTTAAATTTGAAAGCAACTCAATTACTTTCAATTATCCCTATATTTTTTCAGCAAAGAATAAATATTGCATTCATAAATTCGTACCGCACTTGTGCACATAGGTTCATTCATTCTAGGCTGATAAATATAATTCCAATTTCTACTCTTAATCTAGATCAGATACTTATGTACCGCTTTTCCTAGTTCTCCGTCGATGCCTTTCCCAAGACTAAACCCACCCTATTTATAGTCCCCTGAAATGGGTTGAAAAGTCACTCAAACAAGAAATACAACGCCACTTTAGTGACATGTCTCTCCACAATTAATTATTTCCTTTCAAACTAACCATTACCTCTTTCAATTATGGGTCACTATTGTTGTGTTTTTTGTGCTGGATTAAACACTATTTTATCAATAACAAAGGTTGTGAACTGAGTGTTTTTCTCTATTAACCCTGGGTTGTTCTATTGCTTTAGTTGCTCTAGCATTATTAAATGTAATCTATTGTTTGTTTTCGATTCTGGGGAATGACAATCCACCCTTCCCAAGATTACTTGTCCTCAAGCAACTTTAGAATAGGGTTGTCAAAAATTTCAACTCCTTCCCAAGGGGCATCTTCTATAGGTAGACCTTTCCATTTAACCAGATACTCAGTTATAGTCTTATTCCCTAACTTATTTTCTCGCATATCAAGGATGGCCTTAGGCTCCAAAGTCAAGTTGCCTACTGCTGTGTTGTAAACACACACACCCTATTGGAATTGGTGCAAACAGATAATGAAGTTCGATCTGAATGTTGATGGTAACCAAGAAAAACAAGATGAAAATCTTATTGTTTCCAACACTTAGGGAAATTTTTGAAGTTGATCGTAATGTAAAAGCCCAAGAGAGGTTGGAAATCCGACCTCCCTTGGAACAAATTTCCCAAACCGAGGGTGAAATCTGACCTGCAATCAATGAAGGCTCGAGGGAAAGGTGTGGTCTAGTTGTTATTAATGAAATTGCCAAACATTCAAGCAACTCAATCTGATCGCCACACACTTGTGCAAACAAACATCCAACTTTCAACAAACATCTGTAAGAATTCAAGTCAAAGATGGGAAATCTGATTGGCATTTGAAAGGAAATCCAAAAACATGGCAAAGATCTAATATCATTTCAACGTACATTTCCAACACTAGGCAATTTTGGCAAACTGAAATCTGACCTCCCTTGGAATAAAAGCCCAAGAGAGGTTGGAAATCTGACTTCCCTTGGAATAAAAGCCCAAACAAGGTCGGAAATCCAACCTCCCTTGCGATAAATCCTAAAGACAAGGATTTCCGCTCTGCCATTGAGACAAAATTTCTAATTGCAAGGTGAAATCCGATCAACAATAAGGTTTAAAAACCCAAACAATGAGGGAAAAGCTGGAAAACCTGATTAGCTAAATTAAATATCTGAATGAATGAAGGGAAGGGGACTTGTTTGAGAATCAATCATGCAATTTTAAGATCTATTCAAGGTAACTTGTGCAAACAAACAAGACTTTGATTTGCATGTTGGGGAAGAATCAAGACAACATGAAAAGTCTATCTGCCAATGGAAAATCGCAAACACTTAGCAATGTTTTTTTGGAGTTGATCAAAATGAAAATTTCCAAGAGAGGTTGGAATTCCGACCTCCCTTGGAACAAAATCCTGACCATGGTCAAAATTCTGATCCCTCTTAGGATTCTTTTCAAAAGCAACCCACAATAAGCATTGCCTAGTTAAAGTGAATTCAGGTTGCTTATGAGGTCGGTCAGGGAGAGGTGTTAAAATCGAATGCTATGAAGTCAGTCACCTAAAGGAGAGTTGTTAGATTGAAATTGTTTATTGCCAATGCAAGGTTGGCCTCGTCAAACTCTAATGAGCATGTCTCTTGGAAGAATGCATATAAAAGGAAATTGAGGGCCTCCATCTCAATCACAATCCAATGCAAACCAACAGCGAATTAAGTGCAGAGAAAAATAGAGCAGAAGTTAAGAGTGGGTGTGAAGTGTGTGGTAACATCCAAGGTAGATCAAGGTTGAACTTGGGCAAGGAAACTTTCTACTCAATTTTTTGCAAGAATTCAATCAGATATGAACTTGAAACTGATTATGCAATATAAAACCTTGATTTAATTAAGTGACTTGCTAGGTGCATTCAAGCAATAATCAGGTGTAAAGCCTAGGAAATCAAGATTGGAATTGAAGTTGGAAAACTGTTTTTGGGAGGTACATGATTGAATGCTAGGGGAATTCTTGGGTGTAAGTTATTTGTAACAATCCGAAAGTAACTCACATTTTAGTTCTTTTCAATTCTTGATTATGAATGGTAATGGTTATCTTCTTACAAAATATTTTACTCTTAACACAAGTCTGTCCTCTTGTTTTGCAAGAATTCATACATGGAGAAGAGCATACATGGAGGAGGAAGTTCAAACGAAAGGTGATTTTCAAGATGAAGATGACAAGCTAAGTGGATGATGTTCAAGGTCGAGCTTTTCATGATTACAACATCAATGACAACATGGAAGGATCAACGAAGCAATTGCAAGTCCTTTATCAAGCAAGCAAGAAGGCTAGGATTGGAAACAAAAGAGGAAAGTACAAGTGCAAAGTTGGCTTGGAGGAGAAATCAATGCAACATCAAGATCAACATGAATAAAACCTCAAGGAAAGAATTATGAGATGCCTTGCTTAAATTTTGCCTTGTGAAATGATTTAATGTCTTATAAAGAAAGTACTATTGATACAATGATCAATGTTGTATATCCAAATTTGTTGAAAATCTCAACCAAGAGTGATGATTGAATTGCAAATATGCACATCTCATGGAATAGGGAAAGTCAGGATATAAATCAAATTCTAAGACAAAGTGGTTGCATGATAGATGATGGTGAACAAATAATGCAAGTGACAACATCATGATCAAGCCCAAACAAGGAAAGATGAAGGTCTACAAGTTCAAGTCATAAAGAAGGATCAAGGCCAAGATATGAAGATAAGAACAATATCAAGAACATCTCAAGGAGAAGATTTCAAGATGGAGAAGTGGGGTTGAAACAAGATAAACATGCTGAAGTAGCGCCCACTCATCTTCAACTAATTAGAGGATTCCAACTTGACATTTTTAAGTTCATCCAATCAAATTGATCCACAAGTGGCATGTGGAGTGCATTTAATGTTTTACCACAATGAATTTTCTTATCGGTCCATCCTCAAAAAGATATGTATTCAAAGCAATGTAATTTTCTCATTGGTTAGCATTTAATGCTTTTAAGTGGTAGTTGTGGAAAACCCTAATTAGGGTTGCTTGAAATAATCTAGGCTGTTGATCTTTCATCAATTTGAGCCATCCATTGTACTTGAGGCCTCTATATAAGGCTTGCTCAAATCATTTGTAAAGGTAGATTTTGGTGAAATTGTTGCTGAAATGCTGCCAAATTAATTGTAGATTCATTGTTGTTTCATGGTGAATCACTTGTGTTATTCTGGAGTGTTGTATGGTTTACTACTTCTCACTTAAGATAGGATTTGCTTATGTTGAGTTGAAGTTATTAAGTAGTTGAGTAGATGATGAAAGATATTATTGTTGATTCATGGTGAAACTTATATTCATACCTTTTGGTACTTGTTGATTGCAAGTAGCAGTGCAAGGTTACGCTGAACTCATTGCAGACACTTAACTTCAATTGCTTCATGCTCATTGATTTGCATATTCTATGCTTTTGATGTGTATAAGCAATTTGAATATCATCCACACTCCCTTATAAGATAGCACCTTCTCTTGCATAGTTGTTTTAGTTGGCGAAGCAAGGATTGGTTAGTTTCACCTCATCATTAATAGTCTCTTGCATTGGTAGAGTTAGAGATAGAATTAGCTTAGATTTCTAAACTCATATCCTTTGCACTTTTTTCAAATAATTGTTAGGATTAGTTGAAGAGCTCAAATTGCCATATCGTTTGTCATAAGAAGTTGATAGATGTCGATGAATGAATAGCATAAGTTCCTTTGTGATAATCAACAAATCACATCATTAAATTGAGTTGTGTCCAACACTAAGTTGCATGTACACATTGTAAACCTTGTGGACACTTCACTTGTTCACACAATATTTTACATTGTTTAGCATTTGGAGTTTGTTTGTTGAAGAGAGGGTAAATTACTTACTTTTATATCCCACACGTTGGGCGGTCACAAAACTCACATCAACACGTACGTCATCAAGCGGGGGCAATTTTTGTACATGGTGTAATATTTTGTTCAAGTACCTTCTTGAGGCGAGACACAAGGAAGACATTGTGGCTTTTTCTATGAGCCAGTAGTTCCAACTCGTAAGCAACCTCCCTATCCTTGTTAAAATGTTTTATGGCCCATAGAATATTGTCTTGAGTTTCTCAGCTCTATTTACTTTGACTGATGATTGCTTATAGGGTTGTAACCTCAAAAAAACTAAGTCCTCAACTTTGAATATCCTTTCAATCCTTCTTTGATCAGCATATATCTTTTAGTGATTTCATGCTTGGTACAATTATCTTTAAGTGCATTCATAATGTTTACATTTTGTTGCATTAAGTCTTTAGCTTCTGGCAGGATATTTTGGGTGAGGATTAAATCTCGAAATGAAGTTGCCTTATACCCATAAAATGCCTTGAAAGGACTCATTTCTATTGACATATGACGGGTGGTGTTATAGCAATATTCCCCAAGGTGTAACCATTTAATCCATGCATTTTGCTGTCCCATAACCTAGTTTCATAGGTTTCTGTCCAACCACTTATTGACAATTTCAGTCAGCCCATTAGTTTGTGGATAATAACTTGTACTTGGAGTGAGTTTTGTTCCTGGTAGTCTGAAAAAGGTCTTGCAAAAACAAGCTAAGGAATCTACTATCCCCATTGTTGATGATGTTTCTAGGTAGACCATGTAGCTTGAAAATTTCTTCGTAAAAAATATCGGCTACTTGAGGAGCTCTATAGTCTTTTAATATGGAAATGAAATGTGCACACTCTGCCAAACTGTCCTCCACATTGTATATACAATCTTTGCCTGTCAGCTTTAGAAGTCTTCTTATGAAATCCATGGAAATTGTTGCTCATTTCTAGTTAGGTATAGGTAGGGGTTGAAGGAGGCTTATTGGATATGTATGTTCTTCCTTATTCCTTCGACACACCATGCATTCTCTAATATGTTTTACAATGGCTCCCTTGAGACCCTTCCATGAGAATCTCTCCTTGATTTGTTTATACATTTTATGATACCCTTGATGTCCTACCAAACAGTTGTCATGATAAGCTTTCATAATCTCCCCTTTCATCTTTGATTCTTGAGTGATATATATTCTGTTCTTATAGAGGATGAGATCATCTAATACTTTGTACCTCTCATCTTGTAGTTTTCCTTCTAATATATCATTTGATAATATGTCCTTAGCATAATCTGCAATTATGGAATTCTTCCATTTAGTGGAGACATTTGTCATGTAGCATAAATGGGGTCTTCGTGAAAGGGCATTGAGAACAACATTGTTTTTGCTTTCATATACTCGATGCCAAAATCATAGGATTGTAATTTGCTCACCCATTTTTTCTGTCTATCATTTAAGTCTTTTTGGTTTAGGAGGAATCTTAGGCTATTATTATCAGTTTTATAGTGAACCTCCCATAGAGTAGGTATTGTCTAAATTTTGCTAGGGCATGCATGATTGCTAGCATTTCCTTATCATATATGGAATAGTTCCTTTCGATTTCTTTTAGTTTTCTACTTTCAAAACCTATAGGATGTTTCTTTTGCTCTAACACTTATCCAATACCTTCTCCAGAAGCATCACATTCTAATTTAAATAGTAATGAGAAGTTGAGAATTACTAGAACGAGGTAAGACCATTACTTCCTTAAGCCTTTCAAAGGCTTGTTGGGTCTCTTCACTCCTTGAAAATGCACCTTTCCTTGTTAAGTCAGTCAATGGGGCGGTTAGCTTTGAAAAATCCTTGATGAATCTTCAGTGTATTTGGGTCCTTGGTATTGGCCAATCCCTTATGGCTTTATTTTTCTCTTCATCAACGCGGACACCTTAGGCACTAATTTTTTGCCCTAGATATAAAATTCCTTCCAATCGAAATTCACATTTTGACATTTTGGCAAATAATGATAGTTGTTCCAGAAATCCATGACTCGCTGCGAGTCATGCGGGTACCCCGGGTCAGCGAGTCGAGCCACCCTCGGCGGGTCAAAATGACCCTGACACGTGACTCGGTGGGCTAGACCATCTGACGTGCGTGACTCGCCGAGTCAGCGAGTTAGTGTCTAATTCAACGAGTTCGTGGTCTCTGACCTGATCGCAATGTTATATAATTCTGATCTTTAAGGAAATAATTATAAGGCATGAGTTTTCCCCTGGGGGTGTGAAGCTCTCAAAGTCTGGAGTGCACTTCAGTTTAATGGCCTGAATAAGTTTTCTTTTTCTGACATGGTAGCCTATTCTCTTGGACAAACTCCTTCTCACTGTGGCGTGAGGCTTTCCTTTGTTTAGCACTTGCTTTCAGATTTGCTCTATGCTATTATGCATGCTGCATTTGATGTTAAGAACACAACATTCTTGTTCTCCTTGTCACTGTAATTTTCTGTTGTTGGAACTGTTCAAAAAGGAAATGCAATTTCAGAACTGTGCATGACTGAAAACAATTTACCCCTTCTATCAATTAAAGGAACCTTGCTGGGAGCATGGGAATTGCATTGGGTGATTCTTCCTACGGTGTGATGGCAACTAATATAACAGAGTTTAGGTTATTATGCACTCTGGAATTTGGAAGGCAAACATTAGTTATAAGGCTGGGTTGAACAGTCAGAGAACTCTGCTTACAACGAATAAGAAAGTAGTGTGAAAGTGTCTGGACCCACTAGTGACCATTTCTCTTGGATGAGTGTAATTTTTGATCTCACCATTTATATTCTTAAAAGCTTAGGAAACATATACATTCACTTCTGAAAATTATGTGCTTGAGGAATAGATAAACTTTTTTATATTCTTTTGAACTGCTGTATGTATTATTTCTCTTGCAATTTGAAAGATTAGAATTATATTACATTCAATAATGGGTGCATGAAACAAGTTTTAAATTGTTAAAAATCTCTAAATTTCAAGGTTTCTTTTCATTTTGCTGACTCCGCCATCCCGAGTCCGAGTTTGGGAACTCTGAGTTGTTCAAATATTCCCAGTAGTTGTTTTCCTTCCAAGTTTTGCTATAGATTATAATGTCATCAAAGAATAATAAGAGAATTTTCCTTGGTTGTATTCTAAAATGGTTGTTCAAGCATGATTGGATGGTAGCTAGTGCGTTTGTTAGTCCGAAAGGTAAGACAAGTAGTTCATAGTGTCCAAAATGGCATTTAAAAGTTGTTTTTGGGACATCCTCCTCCCTTACCCAATATGATGGTACCCAAAATTTCGGTTTGTTTTTGAAAAATACGCTACTCCATGAAGTGCATCAATTCATTCATTGACCCTAGGGATGGGGTAACAATTTATGACGGTCTTTTTGTTAAGGGTCCTATAATCAATGCATATTATCATGTTTTCGTGTTTTTTTTCTACTAGTACGTTAGAGGAGACAAAAGGGCTAGAGCTAGGTTTGATATGACCCATTTCCAACAACTCTTTTATGGCTTTCTCAATGTCTTCTTTATATCTTTGTGGATGGTAGTAGTGTGTGGTGATAATTGGTTTTGCACCTTCTTCCAACTCTATAGTGTTTTCAAAGCCCCTTTTTGGTGGGAGTCCTAGTAAAGGCCTTTTTATGTTTGTTCAATATAGTTTGGATGTCTACATCAATCGTTTTTCCCTCGGTTGGAGACTTGTCAAGTATCATATATTGAGCAGTCCATTCTAGTTGACCATGTATAAGAGCTCTCTCCATTCTTTTGTATAAGACTACCTGTTGGTAAGAGTCACTCTTTGATGCATGGTATGTTGTCATTGATGACAACTACTACCATTACTCTTGGCCTTGTAGCAGACAAGACAGTTTACCGAAGGATTTGATGCTTATATTTGTCTAAGTACCGAAACTAGGATAGAGACCAGTCAGACAGTATAGTATGGTTCGGAAAGGTTTTTGAGTGAATGTAGACATACTATTATGTCTAATCTGATCATCACAGATTTTGGAGTTATCATACGAATGAGATATTCACTTATCGGGTTGACAGAGTTTGGAGGGGAAAATGATAGTTTGCAGAAATTGAGTTGTAACACTTGGCAAATCAATTTTGGTTATCGGTTTGGTGATTGTCTATGGTAGAGCCAACATCAGAGCATAATTGGTTTGGTTAGCAAGATTTAATGTTGTGGTTTGATCTTTTTTTGGCACGAAGACTTCTACACGTTTCATTATTCTTATTTGGGTTGACAGAGTTTGAGTTTTGAGCTTATGATCTTATATTTAAGATCGAGTTTTGATTAGGAAGATGGGGATGATGGTTATGATTAGAAGAAGACAGTGATGCGAATATAGTAAGCAGAGATCAAGTGCAGTGCTTCATCGGAACTGTATAGGCATTGTTGATGCTACCAGTCAGTTCGGTATAGGACTGTAAGTTCACTTTGATTATGTAATTGGCTGTAAGCCTTAATGTATTTTGGATGTGTATTTGAGCAGTGAGCTCTAGGCTGTAAGCCTGAATGCAAGTGCATTCCCCTCTTTGTACTTATGCCTTTAACAGGGCACTTATTATTGTAGTAGTGATATATTTGTGGGTATCATCCCCACCGGGATTTTTCCCTTAACCGGGTTTTCCTTGATAACAATTTGTGGTGTTATGGTGTTCATGTTGTATGTCTTGATTGGTTTACTTGCATTTAATTGCTGTACAAAGTTGTGGTTTCAGTAGAAGAAAATTAATAAAACTGCTGCACCGATTCACCCCCCTCTGGATGCTTCCTAATCCTAACAATTGGTATCATAGCCTAGTTCCTTGGAAGAAGTTTAACAACTTTAGGAAGATCGTGACGACAACTCCTAGTAGTATTCAAATTCAGCTTTTGAATTCACTTGAGAACCTAGACAAATCCAATGTTTGCATTGTTAGTCTCGAAGAAAAGTTGAAGGAAGCAAATGGATTCATTGACAAACTGAAAGAGCAGTTAAGGCAATCTAGAGATAGAAGAAAAGAGCTTGTAGATCAATTATCAGAGAAAGGTAGTAAGTCTACACCTAACAATGATCAATATAAAGAATATGAACAGATTATAAAAGAGAAACAATTTAAGAAATGAAATGGAATCTATGGCAATCAAGATCACTGAAGAAATTGAGGCCAGGAAGACTCTTGAAGAATCCTTGAAGGTCAGAACTGAAGAATGCTACAAGTTGAACAATGAAGTTGGACAGTTGCAAGTCATTCTTTAAGAATCTAAATATAATGAGCAAGAACTGGAAAGAGCGAATGAGATACTAAGAGAGATCTTGCTGATGCTAGAGAAATTGAAGAAGAAATTAAATCTAGTCCTGTAAAGCTTGATGAATAGATTGCAAGTCAAAGATCTCATGGAGATAAGCATGGCTTAGGACATGAACAAGGAGAATGTTCCAAAAGTGCAAAAAGTAGATCACAATGAACAACCTAAGGAGACACCTTTACATAAATTCAATGGTAGATGTTATTCATGCAATAAGATTGGACACAGGGCTAAGGAATACCAGAGCAATTCAACTACTACACCTTTTTCTAGATATTGTTTCACATGTTGGCAATATGGACACATATCTTAACAATGCAGATCTAGATCCAAATCTAATGCAAGTGGAGGCAACCCTACATGCTACAAATGCAACAACTTTGGTCATATTGCAAGAAATTGCAGACTGAGGACTAATCAAACAAATCAGAGGTATGTGAATCAGAATATCATTTTTTACAAATGCAATAACTATGGACATATAGCTAAAAATTGTAGATACAATAATGATGAAATGAGAAAGAATGGTTTGGTAGACAAGAACATTGCAAGAAATAACAACAAAGGAAAAGAAATTGATGTGAATGAAGTGAGAAAGGAAATGAACAGGATTTGGGTAAGAAAGGAACAAATTGATGCTTCTGGAAAGATCTCACCAGCTTTTGGTGTGGATCTCTTTTCATCAGCAAATTAGGTCATAGGACCTAAAAGGGGAGTTTTGTCAGAAAATCTTATGGCATCCTGTGAATCGAAGCAGTTTTGACTGCGATTAAAGAGGTAGTTAGAAATCAGTCTTTGGAGGTTGTGTTTGGAATCGCAAAAGTTTTCATTATCATTTGAGGATCACAAGAAGATTTACAAGTCACTGGGAACAACTTTTTGGAGAATTAGGGAACGAATGGCATTTATTGCAAAAATCAATTGAATCACTCAATTTAAAGGCGATTGGAGACCTCATTCGACACCCTTCTATCCTCAGATCTAGTGTGAACTTGAGTTGAAAGAAATCGAGCAGCATTTTGGGCTATCCACCAAATTTCACGTCTAACCCAAGTTTGAAGTGAAAGGTATTTATCTTTGTAGAATCTTATCAATTTCATCGGTGTTCAATAAAGTTAAGTAACCGTGGTACTTGTTGAACAAAATAATTAAGATGCCAGTTTGGGGTTTCTGCTTCCCTAATGGCATTAATTACCAAGGTAGGGTCTCCTTCTATTTCTACTGCCTTAACCCCTAGTGACTTGCATAATTTCAACCCGTCAATAAGAGCCATAAACTCAGCCTCATTATTAGTTTTAATGCCTACCGGGTTTGCTAAACTGGCCACCAATTCACCTTGACTATTATGCAGACATGCTCCTATTCCTGCAATACCTAGGTTACCCCTAGAAGCTCCATCAAAATTGAGTTTATGCCATCCTGGACCAGGTTTTTCCGATTTGCATTCTTTCCTAAGTTGATTTTTGTTAGATTGGGGTTGTGATTAATCGGGGGAATCTTCGGTCCTACCCACCTATTCCTTGTCCTATCATCTTGTGTTGAGAATACATTAAAGTTATTACCTAGGAGGTTTTTTTTATTGATTACTTCGACAATTGCTGCCTCTATTTTATTGAGGAATTGGTTAAGTTCTATTGATGAGTCCATAAAGATTCTTCTATTTCTTTCCTTCCAAATCTCCCATATGCGAAGGGAGGGGGCAATGGTCCAAATGCTACTGTATAAGTCCTTATGGTTTGGTCTAGGCCAGTTTTTAAGGTGACCCAAAAGATCTGAGGGAAAGGCAAAGCTCCAATTCAGTCTTTTGACTAACCATAACCATCACTTTTCCGCAAAATCACATCTGTACAGAAGATAGTTCATGCTTTCCTCATCAGATTTACAGAGAACACACCTAGAAGGCCCTTGTATACCTGTTCTTTTTAAGTTCTCGCCCGTCAGGATCTTCCCTTGCATAACCAGTCTAGTGAACATTCCTGCTTTAGGTAGGTATAGTTTTTATTCCAACATAGACCAATGGGAAGGTCAGTTCTAGGTAGACCATTGGACTTATATAGGCATATATACCCCTCCTTAGTGTTGTACTCCCCATCTTTAGAGGGATACCATATTACCTTATCATCCTTGTCCCTGGTTACTAAGATTTTGTCCTTCAATATTTTACAGACATGATTATAAAAAACTTTTGATATTCCCTCTGGTTTTACAATATTCCATTCCCATCCTAGCACCGGGTTATTGCTTGGGTATTTAATATAGTCCTTGACATACTTTCCTTGCTATGTCTTCCATCTTTCTATATTGTCCTTATCGTTCAGTACAAAGTGCTGGATAACCATCCTAGGAATCCTCCCAGAATAGGGTTGACTCTCCTCTTCCTATATTCCAAGAGGCGTTATCCCTGATTAGAGCTATACAACTTTTCATAAAGTTCCAAAAGTGTGATCCCTTCAACGGATTATCGTGTCTGACTATACTGAGTTGGTCATTTCCATCTAGATATTTATATCTAATTATCCTTACCCATTTAAGTTCTGGTTGCCTAATGACTTTCCAAACTAATTTAGCTCCTAGGGCTATGTTTTGATCTTTAAAGTCTTTTATACTTATGCCTCTATCTTCCTTGGCCTTGCAAATTGTGTCCCATGTGGTGAGGGCAATCTTTCTCTTATCTCTTGTACCTTGCCAAAAGGTCTGGAGTTTTTGAATAAGTTTTTGTTGAATACCGACATGTAGCTGCATACAAGACATTTGGAAAATAGGTAATGCTGAAATAACATATTTAAGCATTGTTACCATACCTGCTGAGGTTAGCCACTTACCTTTCCATGTTTTAGTTTTCTTTCCTAACCTTTCCAAAATGTTTCCCCAAAGAGTAGAATCCTGATGACCTATATCCAAAGGAAGTCCTAAGTACTTGGTTGGGAGTGATCCTTTCCTAAAATCCAAGTTTCTAAGAACATCATTCTCTAATGCATTAGAAGTATTAAAGAAGGAAATTTCTGATTTGTTTTTATTTATAAATTGACCTGAAGCTTCATAATACTTGTGTAGGATTTCCTTGAATCTCATTGCTTCCTTCTTTTCTGCTTTCCCATAGAGCATTGACTCATCCACAAATTGTTGATGGGTGGTGGGTTCTAGTTGGCTAGTGATATTAATACCTTTGATCAGACCCTTCTCCCTTATCTTAGTTATAGATCTTCCTAGCGCTTCTGCCATTATAAAGAATTGTTGGAAATTGATAGCATCGTTCAGATAATTAATTTGAATATATAAAGGATACATATATGTACATATTAATGTATATGTAATTACTATTACATGTATATTAATAGATACATTATTATTGATATCTAATATTCATTATCTATTATAGAAATCATTGTTATAATATAATAGTGATAATTATTAATTATCATTGCTATACTATAACTAAGTTGATATTAAAATATAAATGTAAAATGTAATATATAAATGATATCTATTAATATTGATCATATTATGATCAGCATATTAATAAATATCATATATATATATATATTAATAAATCATTATAATATAAATGTTCATGCATATCATCGATCACATAGTGATTGGCATGCTAGTATAACCGACGGTTATGTAAACCGCATGCGAAGCATAAAGGAAGTCGACTATATGTTGACGGGTTATCATTAATAATACACCCGAGTATAGTTAAGGATGGTCATGCCTATGATAGGCGTGACTCCTTGAGGAGTCACGTCTATCATAGACGAGACCCTTACTCATTCTCATATATATGCTATGAAACCTGTGGTTATCAAAGACACCGAACATACAAAAATCGATAAGTATAAGAAGTATCTTATAAAATAAGAGAACATTCTGTAAAACAGTAATAATAATAATATTCAGTATTAACATCTAATAGAAGTTTATCATTCTTTTACATGGTATCAGAGCGCTGATTCTGAACTATTCGAGCGGCTGATAAACCTGAGAAATTAGATTTTAAATTGAATACATTCCATTTCCAATGGCAAGCATTATCAGATTCGAGGATGGGCTCGAGGGAGAAGACAACTTTCAATCGTGGAAGTTCAGAATCATAATGATATTAATGGAAAATAAAGTCAAATCGTTCATAAAAGAAGACAAATTAAAACCAGAAGCGGAACCTAACATATCAACCTGGAATGAAGGAAATGATAAAGCAATGAAGATCATCATCAATGGAGTTAGAGATCACATTGTTCCAATTTTAATAAAATACGAAAGAGCATATGAGATGTTCAAAGCACTAGAGAAAACTTATGAAATAACTAATGCAAGCAAGAAATTAGCCTTGAAGAGGGAGATAAATCACATAAGCACAAACAAAGGTGAGAATCAATTCATACTTCATGAGAGTCTCGACTCTAAGAGATAAATTATCAACACTTGGCTATGAAATCAATTGTAAGGAATTATCATTGATCGCATTAGATGGTCTGCTTGAATCTTGGGAGACATTTCTCTCTGGCATAAGTGCTAGGTCTAAATTTCCAAAATTTGACTGACTGAGAACAGATTGTCTACAAGAGGAATCAAGGCTAGACAAGAAAGGACTAAAGAAGAAAACAATTGATGAAGATCTTCATGTACTAAATGTGGATAACCACAAGAACAAGGAAAGACACTTCAAGAAAAGGAAATATAATCATGAAAATAATAAAAGAGATGACAAAAGTGCAGTGCTTCAGATGTGATAAATATGGACATTTTGTATTCAATTGTCCATACAAAAAGCATCAGGCTTCATTCACCAAAATAAAGAAGCTGAAGACTAAGGAAGAACCTAAAAATGAGAAGTTTGTGTTCTACTCTGCACTTTCAAACCAAGTCTCAAATAAAAGCACCTGGGTTATCGACAGTGGTTCCTCAAGACATGTGACAAGATTCGGAGAACTACTAGACTCTATGGTAGAAGAATCCGATGAGGAAGTAACTATTGGAGACGATTCATCTTATCCAGTCAAAGGTATTGGGACATGCACTATCAAACTAAAAACTGGCAATTCCATTCAACTTACTGGAGTACTATTTGTACCAGGTATCTAGAGGAACCTAGTATATATATTTGCACTTGAAGATAATGGATATAGTGTAACCTTTATGGATGGTAAAGGCTTGGCCAAAGAACTCTACTATCAAGAAAGCCCAAACCATAGGTAGAAGGCAAGGTTGTCTATATGAATTATGTACAGAAACAAACCAAGTCTTAATTAATGAAATCACTAACACAAATGAGATATGGCATAGAAGACTAGGACACTTAAACTACACAGCTCTATCTTCTATGGAAAAACTAGTCATTGGATTACCAAAGCTTAAACAATACCACCCTAGTGCATAAAAGGTTGTGCTTTAGGTAAAAACACCAAAGGGGCATTTCAAAACAGTTCTAGTAAAATAGAAAATGTATTAGAATTAGCTCATTCAAACTTATGTGGACCAATGTCTGTTCCATCAATAGGAGGGTGTAAATACTATGTAATCTTTATTGACGATTTCTCCAGGAAGACCTGTATATATTTCCTTAAGCATAAAGAATCTGAGGAGATCCTGAAAATGTTCAAAGATTTCAAATCACTTACTGAAAACTTTTCTGGAAAGAAAATCAAGACCCTAAGGACAAATAACGGAAAAGAATATACATCAGACTTTTTTAAGGAATTTTGCAAAAATGTTGGGATTAAGAGAGAGTACACTGTTCCTTACAACCCTCAACAAAATGGGGTCGCTGAAAGGAAAAATATAACAATAATTGAAGCTACCAAGGCAATGCTTCTTGATCAAAACCTTGACACTTCTCTTTGGGCAAAAACATCAAATACTGCAGTATATATTCAAAACAGATGTCCACACTCCCACATCGATAGTAAAACTCCTGAAGAAGCTTTCTCAAGGACAAAACCAGACATCAGTAACTTACAGATATTTGGTTGTCCAGTATACATACATGTACCCAAAGAAAAGAGAACAAAGTTAGAACCATCTGGAAAGAAAGGTATTTTTGTAGGATACATTGAAACCTCAAAAGCATACCGAGTATATATACCTGGTCAAAATCAGATTGAACTAAGCAGGGATGTTATCTTTGAGGAAGACATAGCATTCTCCAAAGCTAGAAATTCCTTAGAACCAGAATCCCATGCTTTTTCCAGAAGAGGAATTTACACCTAAGATATAGAGGGAGTATTTTGAGGAAGAAGAAAATGAGGAACAACTCTCACCATTAGTAAATCCCAAGAAGAGACCTCTCTGGGCCACTAAGATAATAGAAGAAGCAAAGTCTTATGGAGCTCCTTCAGGAACATTCAGGGAAAGTAAAAGACCCTCAAGATTATCTAGTTATGTAGCCCTAATGAGTGAACTCTCAAAATCAGAACCTGCAAATGTTCCAGATGCTATTCAGCAACAAGTATGGAAAGATGCCATGACAGAGGAATATCAATCTATTATAAAGAATAATGTATGGGGTATTGTGCCTAGACCCAAGTAGAAATCAGTAGTCACTTCTAAATGGTTGTTCAAGATCAAACATGTTGCAGATGGCAGTATAGAGAAGTACAAAGCAAGGTTTGTAGCCAGAGGCTTTTCGCAAAAGGAAGGGATTGATTATGAAGAAACTTTTGCTCTTGTTGCCAGATACATTTCAGTTCGAATAGTCCTAGCCATTGCAGCTGCTAAAGGATGGAAAGTGCATCAGATGGATGTAAAGACTGCCTTCTTAAATGGAACTATTGAAGAAGTATACCTAGAGCAACCTGAAGGTTTTGAGATTCAAAATTCAAAAACTCATGTATAAACTAAAGAAAGCTTTATATGGACTTAAACAGGCTCCTAGAGCCTCATATGAGAGGATTGATAATTATCTTATGAAGTTAGGATTTTCCAAAAATGATGTTGACCCAAATCTCTACTTCAAACAAAGCAAAGGTGACATGTTGATATTAATCCCAAAGTTGCAAGACTCTCACTCGGCTAAAATTTGCCAAGGCCTGAAAAAAAAACTCGGCAAAAAACTCGAGAACTTAAAAAACAAGTTAATTTTAATTAGAAATGCATTTTTTTTGCAAAATTCAATGAGAAGATGCATCCAATGAGTTAATTAATAAGAACACAAAAGAAACAAGTTGAGTTTAGATATATATAAACACAAAATGGGTACAAAATCGCATTCTCATGCAGAATGCTGATGGCTAGAAGCCTAGAAGCAAAATAGTACTAAATAGTTTGAGTTTCTGTAAAACTAGAAGTAAATACAAATTAAAATTAAATCTTCCTCTTCCCAGCTCTACTAGCAAATGTGGGAGAGGCACTAGAGGGTCTAGTCCTAGTAGTAGAACTAGAACCCAGCACTGGGCGTCCGCGTGACTGTGTCTCCTTGCTCGGTATCTGTGATGATGCGTGTGGCTCGCCCTCCATCCTGGATGTAGCTCCTCGCACTAGCAATGACTCCTAAGCTGAGTCCTCATTTGACTCCTCAATGTCATCCAATGTGAAACCAAATCCACCCTCCTCCATAGCCTGCCTCTCCAAATCTGCGATGTCATCCTCTGTAAACAATGGAGGCTGCTCCTGTGCCATCCAATCACTGTAAGGATCTATATCGTCCAAATCAATTGGACCAACTGGTGCTTCTTTTGCCTTTCTTATGCGCAACTTAACATTATATTGCACATAGACAAGGTCATTGAGGC